>JAAGVU020000039.1:20185339-20197178 GCA_011763525.2 Mormyrus iriodes
TAGATGAGGGCGGGTGGGGGGGGGGGGGGCCCCTGGGGAGATTGGGGGGTAAGTGGGGGGGTTTGTGGGGGGGGGGGGGGGGGGGGGGGGGGGGGGGGGGGGGGGGACTTGACATGAATCCGTGTAAAAATAAAGCGGGTAATCTCCTTCGGGGACATGTTTAATTAAAAGGCGCCCACTTCAGAGGGAAGCGGAACGGTGGACAGCAAGTGCTGGGAGATGTGGCGGTGGCTGGCGAGAGCGGCCCTTTGGCCCCCGGCTTCCTGCTTAAAGGGGAAGTGGGGCTGTGGCTGTTCCCTGATGGCTGGTGGAGTCTGGCCCCGGCTGGTGGCTGATTTCTCACGGGGCCTAGACGCCATCTCGCCATGTTGATTAAATGGGATTTGACCTGTCGGGCCAGGACTGTTGTTTAACATAAAAATACGAACCTGTGTGACAGGCCGGGCAAACTCTCGAGGCCAGGGGAAAATATATAAATATATGGATTTCTTTGACTCACCCTGACGTAAGCATGCTGAAATGGCCCTGCTTAATTGTCTGTGGTGCAGCGGCTTTGGAACTTTCGGTAGATATAGACTGTTAGGAAAACTGTTAGTCAGAGAGTCCGTCTAATGAGCTTGAAATGAGTTTAAAAGTTACTGCATTAATCTTTTAACGCAGCGTTTCTGTACCTCCGCTACTCTGGATTTCTGATTTCTGTTTTAATGTATCAACACTTATTTTTGTTAAGCTTTAAGCTCAACAGGTGATAATTCGGCCAAATCGTTTTAATGTGCAGCTTGTCGGATCATTCCTACCAGCTCAAATTAATTCTAAAGCATTAAATTCTGCAGTAAATGGATATTTACCTAGTCTAGTGATAAATGCCATTGCTGTCGTTGCGTTGTCGGGATTGAGAGACTTAAATACCTCTTGCTTGGCGGCTTAGCTCATTTTTGGAATTATTAAATGGTTTCAAGGATTCTTTAATGAAATGTGAGGATTTAGTTCAACCACAAAGTGAAAATGTTTTTCTTTGATGTTGCTTTGCTAATTATTAATAGTTGTTAAAAGTAGGTTTGTTCTTCAGCAGAGTTTGTTGGGTTGAGTCTGACTGTGGGGGCGGGGGGGGGGGATTCCGCCTGATTTATAGCATCCCGCCGCGGCTGTCCCTCCGCTATCCTGCTGCAGCGACCTCCAGCGTGAAGGAGAATAATCAGTTTAAAGAATAATGCATTTATAAGAAGAATAATGAATTTAAAGAATAAAGCATTTAAAAAAAAAATAAGAAACAAGCTTCATATGTACATTAGCAGAGTTAAGAGGTGTCCGTTTTAAGAGGGCGGCATCAGCAAGATCAGAAATCCAGGTGAAATCTACGCTTTTGAGTTTTAAAATGATCGATAATGTGTTATTGGCTTAAGCGTCTCCAAAGATTTCTCGGGCTGCTTGGTGGTGATTCAGTCTCTGTGAGAAATGTCAGCTCCACCTCACTGCACACCTGGAAGGAGAGTGACATGCTTTCTGGGCTGGCTTCTCCCTAAATGGGTTTGTATTTTGGTTGCGCTGATCCAGGATCAGCTGGCTGTGGCTTTTAATTTAATTTTTTTTCCCCCCTCTCAACGTCATCCAAAGGCTGTTGAGAAATCTCCCAACAGGCACGTCTGTGATTTAACGAACAGTCTCCCATCAAGCCTGGCTGTCTTCATCAGGACTGGCGTGCCGTCTACCTGTGGTAGTCCAGGCACAGACGCGTACACGCACAAGCACACACACACATCTGTCTGATGGACTCCATGTCTGTGTGACCATTTTGACCCATGTGTCCGACACACTCAGCTGCTGATTATTGTCCAGGTCGTTAGCAAGAGCCTCTGATACTTTTAGTACCTAAACCCCACCCACCCCCACACCTTCAAGGATGAGATGGTGAATCGAGAGCAGAAGCGAGCCTCGCTGCAGAGCGCTTAACATCGTGGGGTGGTAGGCTTAATATAAAAACCTTTTACCTCTGACTTTTAGGGTGGGTGGGTACAGGGGGAGCACGAGATTTGTTCTTATGTTTATAGTCCAGCCTGCAGTGCATGTGTGTTTGTTTACATCTAGGGGGCGCTATAGAAGTACCCAGTTATTTCCTGCTATTAAAAGCCTGTTTTGTTTTTTTTTTTTTATTTGCGCAGGGTATTTAACTGCTTTACACACTGGTCCTGGAACAGCACCTGTTGCTGAAGTGGAACACGTAACTAAACAGGGACAAACTCATTGCAAATTCATGGCTTCCCCGACTTCTTCAGGATGGTCTTCACTGGTTAAAATATGCCCCTCCCCTCCCGTCAGTGTGGTGGGCTGTTCCACATCGCCATGGAGACGGAACATTCAGGGGCACACGGAGATTGATTTTTAATGAAGAACATTGTGTGCGGACTGGTACGGGGGAGCCCAGCTAAGAGAGTGTGAGGTCATCAGCATATGAGAGCCGGCCTCATTAAAGCTAATGGTGACGCTCGCAGAGAGAGCCCGTCTCATCTGCAGTGGCCATCCGAACGTGGCTGGGGTCTGCGTGTTATGGCCGATTTTAGCTAGACCGCGTGAATGCACTGCGACGGCCTGCGTTTCTGTAAACTGTGCGTGTGGCCATCTTATATCCTGCGGGACCAAAATACTTGCACCCCTGCACTTCAAAATCACCATTTCTTTCAGAAAACTACTGAAAAATCTTGCTCTCTTTATAAATATTTCTTAGCTGTACTTTGGGTCAAACCAAACAAACATGAAGTAATTTACTAATACCGAACGAATGGAGTCAGTGACAGTTTCTTTCACTAAACCGTAAGACTGTTGAGCAGTCGTCAGTCCTGAAAGCGCCTCCACCCTGTACCATCAATTCACCCCGGGCTCATGCACCCTGCTAACCCCTCTTGCAGGAAGGTATTTATTATACATTTTGTGTTAATATCTTGCTGTTTATATTTTTAGCATTATACCATTAATGTTTACTGCGTTCTTTGACAGCACATTGATCCTGGGATACTTTCAGTTGCTGCTTTTCCCTCTGTAGACTATGATGTCACAAATTTACATTCTTAGCCCATTGCCCAAGAAATTGTAAAATGACCTCGACGATTTTATTGGCACCTTCTAGACTCTCAGTAATTTCAAGCTGCAGAATCTGTTATTCTTCTTGCGGATGGAAACTCACCTTATGCGATTTTTATAGGTGTTGGTAGGAGTTTCACTCACCCTGCTGGTCTGAATGAGTCAAAGGAGTCACACTCGTGGTTTTTGGCTGCTGTGTGACTTGTGATGAGTGTAGAGAAAAAGGAGGAAAACCCAAGAATTATGGGATGCGGTCAGATATGATATATTGTCGCCAAACGTGGGCAATCTTGGCGCTACTGGTCCCTCCTCAGAGACCTCTGTGTTCCTGTTTCTACTGTGCGTAACGTCATTAGGAAGCGCTTGGCTCCTGGCAGCCCAGACAGTCTCCCCGGATGTGGCCGCCAGAGAGCCTAAGCAAAGATTGCAGAGAAGGATCGCTAGGTTAGAGGAGAGAGAGAAGCTCTATCACGTGCCACAGGTTCACACTGACCTTCAGACACCAGGTATGGTAGCGTCAGCTCGCACCATCTGTTGTGATGAAAGAACGTGAAAGAAGAGGGTTATGTGTTAGATCAGCGGGACCTAAGAGGACCACACTGCTGAGAGAGTGAGGTATAAGGAAGACCAACAGCAATTTTTCAGAACGCAAGTAAACATGCCAAAAGCCTTCTGGGAGAATGTCCTTTGGACAGATGAGACCAAATTAGACCTTTTGTTTACGGAACACAAGAGGAGGCCTTCAAAGGCTTGAACATCTTCCCTACTGTCGAACCTGGAGCGTGATGTTTCGGGTCGTCTTGCTCTGTCGGCACGGGGTGCCTCAATTTGACTTCGTTGTCATGAAATGAAAGTGAACGGAAATCTGGGTCTCTGTCCAAGGTCAAGCTTGACCGTGACCCCAAACAGTTCAAAAATTATTGAGGTATGGTCGAAAGTAAAACGCTTGACTGTTCTGAAATGGCCAGCAAGCTTGACGTCCCGTTGAAAACCTGTGGAGGCATCTAAAAAGAGCTTTTGGGAGAACTTCAAATCTAGGAAAACAAGAGCAGTTTGCACAAGAACGGGCCAGACTAGCAGCACAGTGGCGCTGGAAGCTCATTGATTGCTATAGGAATCGCCTGATTGCAGTTATTATGACCAAGGGCTCTGCTACCCAATATAAGTCTAGGGCGCCAATTTGTTCAATGTAGTTTCTTTTATTTTCTGATCTAAAAGACTATGCTGCTCTGAAACGAAATCAGAGGTTCTGCAATATTAACTGAGAAATAATGGTGGATGCTGAATACTTTCATCAGTTTCAGCTTATTTTAGGGAAAATTTGTAAAATATTTGCAAAAAGTGTATGTGTGCCAGTGGTAGTGACTATTTGATAGAGACTCATCTGCTTTGGCTGCTGCTAAGACGTCTGAGAATCAAAGGAAAAAAATGAATTTCCATTCACGTCTGTGCATGTGTATTTTGAGTCTGAGTGATCTTGGTCTTCTGGTCGGGGGTCTCCACACAGGACCACGAGCCCTTGGGAGCCCAAACAGCAGATGGCACCCTTGATGCCCAGTAGAGTGGCACTAGCATCCAACCAGAGCTTACACAAAACCACTCATTACCCTCAAATGAGGTTTCCTTTTGGTGTTCTTTGGGTGCTGTAAGAGGCAGACTCATCATTAAGGACAGTATTGTTATAGCCAATTAGTAATTTTACCCTGTTATCCTGCTTAATTCATTAATTCGTTTATGCATTGGGGCTGTTGCTTAAAAATGAAGGCAGTACAAAAAATGGTTCCTTTACAGCCCCCTCCCAGTGGTCATATAAAAAAAATGGTGTTTATTTCTTGCCTTTTTAGACACTATTTTAATAATTCAAACATCCAGCCCTATCAGTACTTTGGTACGATTCATATTTAGGCTGCACAAAACTCTTTACTTGTAGATGAGACGGTTGCAGTGGGGGTGGGGGGGGGTCACTTTAAATCTGTGTCTCTTTGCTGGATTTTGGTTTTTGGTGTTCTCTGCTGTAAATTAAATTCTGAACAGCTGGAGATCAGAGCTGGCATTTCAGGTGGCCCTCGCAGGTCTGTCTGTGCAGAAGCTCTTTAATATCCCGCTCCGCTCTCCTCTTTGAATGTACGGCAGCTGCCTCTCCCTTCGGTACGCTCTCCCCTTCACACTTGTTTCTCTGCTGGAGTTGCGAGCCCCTGTGGCACAGACCCTCGATTTCCCATGCTAACTTGTCTCGCTTAACACAAAAGCCTTTTTGGCGCTGAACATCTAAACACTCGCACCCTCCCCCTCTCAGGTCTGGCACGAAGGTCAAAACCAATCAGAAAAAGCAGGAGCTGGGCAAATTTTTCGATTTTAATTTCAATTTCAATTAATATATGCAATGAATGTTTTTTGGCGTTTCTGCCTATTGGGAAATAGATTCATGTCAGGAAGTGTAAACTGTAATGGGCTGTGTAAAAATGCAGTCACGTTAAAATACTGACTTTGTTTAAAATTGACTGACGTGCGCAGGTATGCCGCCTGGCACTCGGACTGTGTGAAAATTGGCGTTGCCCTCGATACGGATCGATGAATTGTCAGCTTAAGATGCTCATCTCCCGTCACTGGAGACTGTTGTGCTGGATACCATGAGAGGGCTGCTTTTGCCTTTCACCGCTCCCGGTCGATGGAGGTCCCATCTGGGCTGTGGAGTGCCGTGACAGCCCTCCTCAATTTTTTTGAGGTGGGGGGGGGGGGCTGCGACTGAATGGTTTCAAAATTACACTGCAAGGAAAACTGCAGATGGGTGGAAAAATACTTAAACTGAAATTTTGGGGTAAATACCCAATCTGTTTATGGCTAGTGTGTGTAGCAAAACAGATGGATACAGAGAGAAGCAATTTCTCTGCCGTGTAGGCTTGTAAGCCTCTATTTGTCTTTCGTAGCTTTTCAGAAGTAGTGTACAGCTCGGGTCGTGACGGTGTGGTTACTGTAATACTGTGAAGTGATTCACAATTACAAGGGGGGGGGTACACGTTAAACCGCGGAGTTGCCTTGGATAACCCCGCCAAGGCTGGCAGAAAGGCTGTCATCTCATCGAGATGAGAGGATTACGTCTTTCATCCGTGCACAGAGTCAAAACGAGCAGTCTCCCCCAGAGGAGAGGAGGAAGTTCAGCGTCCTCGTTTTCATCAGGGTGCCGAAGGGGTGGTTTAGGTGCACGAAGGCGTGCCAGGCTGTCGGGGTTGAACGGATTAAAATGTTGGTGCGGCAGATCTGCTGGGTGTAAATTAACTTTATGCATATTTTGTATTTTTATAAGGTATCTGCATCGCGTCCCCCATTCAACATGTAAATCTTGGCTCCAGTTCCTTATCGCTGTAATACTTGCTCTGAAACATTTTATAATCAGATTTTATTCTATGATTAAATTCTGTGATTCTTCAGATGAGATTTTGCATTTAAACAATGCGAAATTTAGAGCAAAATAATTTTTGATGATGCTGGTTAAGAGAAACCTATTAATTTTCAACACTTGAATCAATGGTTTAAATTTGGCTCACATGTTAAAACTTGAAGGAAACTTGTTGTAGCTCTTAAATTGTTGACCTTGTCCTAAGCTGGTTTGTTTTCTTGATTTAATGTGAAAATCGCTGTACCGAACACAGCTCTGGACGTCATGAATTGAATGCTACTAGTAGGTGTTTATTTTATTAAAGCAATACTGTAGCCTACAGACTAAGGAGCTGAAGATGGCCACATCCTTTTGTCCGTTTCTTCAGTAGAGGTTCCTGGGTTGGCCTTACAATGGCAAAATTTAAAAATTACGTAAGGTGTCCCTGGAAGGCAGCCTCTGCTAAAGAGCCGATCATTCAGCGTGAAGGAAAGAGCGGAGGTGGATCCGTAAAGCGAAACGCCCCCGCCCCTTTCAGCCGAGGGGTTTCCGTGCGTCTCAACCGTGCAGTGGTGTGGTAAGGGGGAGAACTTGAGGCAATTTCCCGTTTTTATTAATATTAATCATTTATGCAAATATCCGTGCCCCCTTGTCGTGTTGATTTCCAATTACCTGAAAAGATTAATGAATGCATTTTATTTATCTATTAAGTTTAATTTGCGCGCTTATTTAAATGTCATCTTGAATGACGTTCCGGTTGGGGAATCGGAATACACAAGGGCCTCTTAAAGATCTTTAAAAATAGGTAGATGGATAAATGTCCTGTTGGCTAGCTATTGCCTGTCCTCTTTGTGGGGGACTTCAGGCTGCATTCTCAGTGTCCGGTTTATAATTGCTACACTGGGGAGATGGCAAAGGTTACCATGCGTGCCTCATCCTGAGGTCAGCACTGTAACCTTCATAATTATGAATGCCGCTAATGAGATGTGTGCTTGTTTTGCCTTGGCATATATAGCTCCTACATTTCTTCCTCAGTCTCATCGTGTTCATTGTGTAAGCATTTCACAGCATATCGTGTCCTGACGATGTGAGGTGTGTGGTTTTCTTTGCCTCTAAATACTCTGAGAAGGTGTGAATGAGTCCCTTAAGTGCTGTAACAATAAGGAGATTCCAAACTCCCACCCTGGGGTGGCTTCCTCGAGCCTAAAAGCTGCAGAGCGGCTTGTCTGCACTGATATTTTGGAAGGAGAGGCTGTGTCACAGTGGGGTGGCCTGTGATCAGAAGGTTGCCGGTTCTAATCCCACAGCCAGCTGACTGAGTTTAGTAGCTCTGTCCCAGATTCACAGTGGCGTTGTGTTTAGCTGCACTCCTTCAGGTTCATTCCCACGTTTGCCTGAGCGTCTTGTCAGATGTGATACGCCCTGAACGGGACGCGCAGTTCTGCAGATCAGAGTTGTGGATCGATGCCGTACTGAGGGCTCGCTACTTTCCATGTCGATGATTGAGCCACTTTCAGAAGCAGAGATTCAGTGTCTGACCTGGAACCCCGGTTTATTAACAAAAGACCCATAATCGTTCTGAATGAACCCGTCTGTTTAATGATTTGTTCCTGTTGTTTGGCGTTTCCATGGAATTATTCATTCATTCAGCCTCTGGAACGGCCTCGATGTACGTATGCTCCTGTAAAGCAATCCGTGGCTTTTCAGCACCGCCACCCGGGTGGTTCTGTCATGTAACGTCCTCCGTTGATGATGTTGGAGTGAATATGAGTGGGACAGGGGATTTGCAATGTTAAGATTAACAGAGATTGCCTTTCTCTTTGGCGGAATTACTTTTTTGAGCCGCTTCCCGGTAAGATAAAATCCCGACTCGGCGTAGCCGCCAGGACCTCTGGCTCGGGGAAGGTGGTGGGATCGGCAGCCTGGGATCTTTCTCCTTGTGCGGTTAAGCTCCTTATTTTAATTCCGTCTGGGCTTTCCCATTCACTGCGGGAGTCTCGAGTCGGCTTGACATTTTCCATTCTGTTCCCCACCCCGATCCCTCGAACGTCTGGTTGTGATTGACACGGACAGAATCCCATGTTTGATGGAAGCGAAATTTAAGGCACGTTGGTGGCATTTTGGCTGAACTTGACAGGGCCTGGATTTACAATCAACGACTTTTTTTTTTTTCCCCAATTAACATTGTTTACTTTCAAAAAACACTTTTTGATTTTTAAATAGGATCTGCAGGAATGCTGGGAAATTTTGAGCGGCTGTAACTCGTTGGTGCAAGTAGGTGGCATGTTACCTTGTTTTTTGAGGGCCGGTCCCCAGGTAGCCTCCGCTGTTGGATCTTTGTGTAAACCTCCCCCCCCCCCGGGTTGATTCTGCCTGACCCCACACAGTGACCCCTGAGCTTGCTCTCACCGGCGTGTCTGTTTGTCTACCTGTCATGGAGAGCAAGATGTGATGGGTAAAAAGACCATTTTCCCCCTGGGGATCGATAAAGGATTGCTATTCTGGTCTCTGCTCTGCATAACCTAATATCATTTCTCGTGGCCAGTCTGGACTCCATCTCTGTCACTGCAGAATACTGGAGTCAAACATTTGCACGTTTTCTTATGTACTGTATACTCAATCCAAAAGACATATGCTTCTACCCTTCTCGCCAGATTTTTCTCTCTTCCTCATCGATTAAGATCGCTCAACGATAGCAAATACCGTGAAGCGTCAGTCTAACTGAATGATGCCAGGGCCGTAATGCCATCGATCGCTGCTGACAAAATGCTGGCGTCGGCCAAATGCAATAATGTGAAAACCCAAGGAGTGCCGGTACTGATGGGGAAGTTGGGGCTCTGTGATGGGCAAAGCAAACTTATTTATATAGCACCATTCCTACACATGGGTGCTTCAAAGTGCTCTACAGAAGGCTAATGTATATGTTAAAAGAATTAAAATTGATATAAAATGAAGGCTCAGGAGTTTAAAACACCCTAAAATACATTTAAGGCCAGTTGCATGCTTTCGAAATGTATAAAATTAAGTAAACAAACAAGTTAAAAAAAACACAGCAGGGTTTTACCATTCCAGCCTTCATTTTTCAGCTGTTTAGCGTGTCTGAGGTATTCCTCTATAAGGGGCTGTTTGTGTGTGTATACGTGTCTGTGTCTGTGTAATTTCTACAGATGTGTTTATATTTAATTTTTTTTCGAGCGAGCAGTTTGTGGGAACTATTTCCTTCTACCAAACTCCACACACCATTCGTATCACTGCACAAAATATTCATGCATAAGCACCCCGGCAATATTTTCTGCACAATGATACGACTGGTGAGTGGAGTTCGGTAGAAGAAAATAGTGAATTATCTACTGGGTCATGATTTCTGGTAAACGTTTTCTGTTGAATTTTTCTAATGTATTATTTTGGCACTTTAACCACCAGAGAAAGAATGCCATTCACTCCCAATATACTCGAGAAGACCAACATTTCTACGGCCGATATCTCCAAAACCTCGGCAGCTCCCAGCAGAACCTAGATGGATAGATACCACTAAAGCTCCTCTAAAACAAATCTTTTCTCAGTTTTAGGGTGAACTGCCCCTTTAAAGATGATCATCTCTACCTACGTAAAGCAGAATAGCTTCTGTGACTGGATTTCTTTTTAAACCTCTCTAAAAATATTTTCTGGTTGAACGGGGGAATGTGTTGTTTCCAAGGGCACCAACTCTGCTCACTGGGGGAATTTATTTATCCTGTCAGGCTGACGTCAGGTGTAAGTTCTTTTCTGAAAGTTTAATTGTGAGTTCAGGGCATTTTACACAAGCACCCACAGCTCACGGCCTTATACTTTTGTTCAGTACTTTAACGGACAAAAGCAATGCAGCGACCCTTGTGCAGGGAGCTTTCGGAGCAAATTGAATCACTGTACAGTCCACTGACCCTTCTCGAAAGCCGTCCAGCAGAGGGCAAACCGGTGCCCCCTTCTGGAAGGTGGTGGGAGAAACGGGGAGTTTTTCTCTTTTTTCCTTTTTCCCCAGGGTTTTGGTTAGAAGCGGATTCAGTGTTTTGAGATCACAAACAAACAAAAGTGTTTTAAATGCACCCTGAACTTGCGCAATAAACAGGGGAAGTGTATAACCAGAGTTTTCAGTCCCCCCCCCCCCCATGAGCTGTTAGTATTTGATGTCTTAGTGCAGTTGACTACTTCCACTGGCTGAGATTGTCTGGCACCATGGCAGTCAGCCCCTACTGGGCCCTGTCCTTGTGACCTTTGGCGGGTTACCGGGAAACAGAATTCCGCAGGGTCGCTTTGCTGCGATCGCCAACCGACAAGCGAGGACTGGAGAGGTGAACTGAAGATATAAAAGTAATTTTATTCGGGATGACACTCTCTGACAGTATAATTCATGCAAATGAGGGGCATAAAAATGCGTTCTAGCAGTCACCTTCTGGGGGGCGAGTGAATTACAACCTCCATGTGCATTTTGAAAGTCATTTTGAGTTTTTATTGAATGTTTTTTTTAAACGTTACAGATCCTGGGTACTACAGTGTTAGTGTGGGGCCTGTCACGTTAGCCCCTTTTAAAACGCCAGCCAAATCATCTCCCGAATCAAGCTTTTATCTGGATGAAATCGCATTTGACCCCCCTATGTCTCCAGGTGTTTAGATCACATCTGACAGATCGTTTCTCTTTTCGCTGCGCGGATGGTGTGTTCTTGTTTGCGCCTCTTGCTGTCCTCCACCTCCTCGTCGCCCACCTGATATCCACCCAGCCGAATGTGGTGTTTTTTTTCCATTTCTTTATTTTACTGCTGGCGTTTAATAGCCGTGAGTATTTTGCTGGGAGAGATCGATAAAGGACATTGCCACATCGGCGGGTCGTGCACTTTGCTGTCTAAGTGGGAGGTTTTTTTTTTCTCCATAATTTTTATTATTATTTTTTTTTATCATCCCCCATGGTTTTGAGCTGGGGAGGCCGCTTGTGTTGCATCTGGGGCCTTTTTCCCCAAGGTCGAGACTAACCACTGAGCTGGAAAACATGAGGGTCACCAGCAAGACTCCTGTACTTGCCGCCTCGATTCTGTGGCAGGTCAGCCCGATGACTCAACCCTAACCTGCTTAGCACATGGTCTCGGCGGCTGTTACTGCGGCATAACGAGGTCACCGCGTCGAATCGGCCTCGTCCTGAGCTGCCCTCCCGCTGGACTTCGGTTCCGGCTAATTAGGGGGTTATTCTATCTAGGACCGTGACTTGTTTGGGATAACGCTTGCTGCTTTGTTCCGCTTTCCTACCCGGCACCAAAATATCTCATTGTTCCTGACTATTTTTCTTTCTTCCGACCTGGTTGTTAGTAGAACGAGGTGGGGGGCGGGGGCTTTCGGGCCGTTCAGTGGGGGAGCAGGGGG
>JAAGVU020000039.1:20203208-20237690 GCA_011763525.2 Mormyrus iriodes
TTACATCAGAATTCTTGTTCCGTTGGGGGTTATATGGCCCATGAATTCCCCCCCCCCCCCCCCAAATCTTGCATGTGTCCAGCTTGTCATTCATCACAAACAAAGGCTTAATTTTAGTTGCTCTGGGACTGTGTCTCAGAGCTCCTTGTCATTTTTGTTTTTATTTCCCGTTAACCGTGTGGAACTTCTGCGGTTATTCTTTGGGTTTGTTAAGATGCCATATTTATAGACAAACAAAAGACCATTTTAACGAAAAGGGGGAAAAAAAGCAACCATCTGAGAACCTGGTGAACTCTGAGGCACTGGGGTGTCTTCAGCGCCCTGCGTCTGCTTTGGTTTCATTTCTCTGTGGCGCCCCGGCAGATTACGGCCGGCCTCCCGTTGCTGGCGTGCTGGATTTGCGATTACGCACGGTGCTGGATCAGATATTGATCAGTCCGTAGGCTAAACGCCAGGGGACAGCGGTTTGTAAAAAGGAGGATCGATTTATACGGGACACAAAGAAGCGGGCATGGCGGCCATTGTAACGGGCCACGCGCCACCTCTTCAGCACGCTGAGAGTTACAGATACAGTATGGAATCTCCATTTTTTTCACCATTTTGCTTGCCGGCTGTCCAGGTGAGCAGTCCCCCACTTCCCGAGGAGACTGACTGTACAGCCCGTTTGGAATTGCGGTCCATTGCTTGGCCTCAGTTTCCTCTCCGAGATGCCGGTGTCTGCGTAATGGACGGGTCCCCGCCCCACAAGGGCGGGCTTCAGAAGCACACACAGGCTGAATCCTCCCCTCATCTGCCTCCTGTGGTCACTTGATGCAAATGTAAAATCGGCGAAAGGGAACCTGCTTTGCTTCCCTGTGTTCTGGGGAGTTCTGGCATCTCAGTCCATTACTGTGTGGGTCCAGGCTGCTAGGACATCGGGCTCCTCTCCTTCTCTTAGCTGCTTACCCTGGCAGCTCCATTTCTTCTGCTGTGAATCCCCCCCCCATCTCTTCCCGTGAGCTCCGTGTGACGCATACGGTTTGTGCACCTCGGTCACCGTTACCAGACTGCCGTGCCCGTTTCGGAGCACCAAGGAGTCGCAAACTGCACTGACCGGGTGAACCAACCACAGGCCTGTGCCCCCCCCCCCCCCGGCTCTCCTCAACCAGTCACTCTCTTTCCTCATTATTAGCTGCCCTGGGCTAGTTTTACAGTCGTATGTTTTGAATTTTGGCAGAAATCTATCCCCCTCACCGCCCGCAGGTCCTGCACTAAAGTCTGAATAACACATGGATGTGGAGTTTGAACTGTCAGTAGAGAATGTATGTACTTCAAAGTTTGGGATGGGGGGGGGGGGAGCACACACTTCGGGTGGGTGGTCTAGAGCTTTGAAGGGGCTAATGGGGAGCACGGTCAAGGGAGCTCCTGTTGTACCTTTTGTTGAGAGCGTTTAAGCTGAATCTTTTCTGTAAGTGTGTGTAGGTCTCCTGATGATGTCAGCGCCCTTCCCTGTTTGTCAGTATTTTGTTGGACCTGCAGGTTCTGAGTGGCTGTGTCAAAGTAGGACCCATGGGCCCTTATTATCCTTTCCCAAGCCCCTCCCTCCCATCTCGGCGGGCTGTGAGAGGCCTCAGGAAGTGGGTGTGTTTGCCGGGGAGGGCATAGCGGCCCCAGGGTGGGGGCTGGGGCTAGGGGGTGGGGACGGTCTGCGGGGTAGCCAGGCTGCTGGAGAGTGAGTGGGGATTCCTGGAACGCCCCCCCCAAGTATCGGTGGGCGTTGGAGCAGGAAAGGGGGACATACTTTACCCTGCTTCCCGTTGGCTCGCATTAACAATCTGGGCCGCGGACGTGTTGCACTGAACCGGCTTGGACCCTAGAGCGCTCTCTTGACTGCGCAGATGTGCGGGGTTGTTCTCACCACCGATCTGGGAGTAACCCAACTGACTCGGGCCCATCGCCACCCCTCACCCCCTCACCGGGACAGAAGGTTTCTGTAAGTGTAAGTGATCCTGGCCGGCTGGGAGGTACGAAGAAGCCGGCAGTGTCAGGGAGGAGGTGAGGATAGGAGAACTTGGAGCTGCCTGGACACATGGAGGAGGAAAGGAGCTTTTAATTAGCTACGGAGCGCGGTGGGGCCGTGCGGACAGGATATGGGGGTCAGGGGCCCCTGGCCGGACTCCGGCGCCATGGTGGACATCTTTGGAGCCGCAGCACGCGTAGCCCTGACAGGAACAATCTGGAATTCGATCATGTAGCCTCTAGATGGGAGCCTGGCACTCAACGATGATGGTTGGTCTGAACTTCAGTTTGCAGGAGCTGCTCTGGAAGTTTGAACAGGTATATAACCCGCTTTCCCCCCCCAACCCCAGGGGGGAATTGAGAGAGGCCCGCCGTGTGCCACCGCCAGGTCACGTTACTGCTCTGGCCAACGGCCGACTCCGGCGCAGTAAAAGCTCATTATAAACAAACATGGAAAGGTCAACCCCCGGGGGGCCATGGGGGGGGGGGCAGAGACCCGCTTTCCCGCCATCTCTCCGTGTCATGCTGCCGCTTGCGTCCTTTTGAAAGTGGAGCAGCCTAAATTTAATCATGGGTAGTTGGGGGGGGGTTGCTTTAAACTAGACAAGGCAATTATTTAACGTAATAAAGGAAGCCAGTTTTCCTTATTGCCCTCCTAAATGTGTTATTCTGCTTGACGGGGGGGCATGTGGACCTGACTCCCAAAATGCTCAATAGGGACTCTGGGGGTGCGAAGGCACCTTCTGATGAGCTGTAGGCTGTAATGTTGAATTCCCCGTAAGGATCTCCACGTTCGCCGGCTTTACGGATCTCGCTGCTCTTTACTTTTTCCTGTTTTCCACTGGAATCCCCCCCCCCCCGCCGCCACCCCGGGTTACTCTTTCCACTCCATCTCTGCCCCCCTTCCACACCTGGAGCTGCGCTGAGTGCTAAATAGCATTTTATGGCAAATTTGATTTGTTCATACCGGCTTCTACATTTTCAGTGTTTTCAGTGGGAAGGTGGTGGGGGGTGACACTGTCCTAGGGAAGCAGGCAGGACTGTCCTGAAATGATGTATTATACCATGCTGGAAATCTCACACCCATTTTCCTTTGACCAAACAGTTAGTCACACGCACAGATGAAGATCGGAGAGATGCTCACAGTTCACGCCGGCACATTCCCATGGCTGGATGGAGATTTTTTTTTTCCCCCCCTTCACAGGAAAGAGAGGTTTTCTCTTCGCAGTGCCTGTAATAAAGGGGCATCGGGCACAGCCTGGCCATGGGTGAACGTAAACCCTTAATACTCTGTGTGGAATTTCAGCTAAAAAGCAGAGGGACATGCCAGGTAACAGATCCCCTGGCTTCTTGCTGGTGATCGTGTCAGACAGTAGTGTGCTGTGAATGCAACTCTTGTGCTGCCCGGTGGGTCCGTGTCTGACTAGGACCCACCCAAGGGGTCGTTTTAATGAGACCTGTTGGCACATCCATCCCCCTCTTACTGCCTTATTGGAATATTCCTTAAAATAACATGAAAATAATGAACGGGGACACTAGGGTGCTCTTGGCGAGAGTCACAAGGAAGCAAAATGGTAATTAGTGCAATGAGGAAAAATACAGGCAGCTGGGAGGCTGATTTATCCCTGAATTGCTCGGTGGCTCAGGTACCTTACAGGACTAGCCCGTTGTCTGTCACGCTTTGAAGGGGGGTTATTTTTAGAGGTGTCCCCCTTCCCCTGACTATGTAACCGAGCGTGGTCTAGAATTTCCCTCTGAAAGCTTTGCAATCGCAGAAACGGTGGACCTTTTAGCTAGGTACTTGAATATAGCTTTTTACCCTAAGGAAGGCTGTGGGGGGGCTTCTCATAAAACGCTCAGTGCTAAGGCTGAGCCCAGGAAATGCCCCCAAGGACGCCGCTCTTTGGTTTAGGTGAGTGAGCGCCATCTCCGGGGGCGGGGGGCTGGATTTCTGTGTTGGGATTCGCCCAAATGCCTCACTCCCAGTGTGGTGAGGATGAGGCTCAGGACAACTTCCCCGGGGGCAGTTCGTCTGGGGCGAGGTGTGGCCCGGGTGAAGCCCACACTGCCGGCATACAGCCTGGCGCTTGGCTGCCTGTTTTATTAGCAGGACCTGAACCACTCTCTCCCTGCATGCTTGCAAGTTAGTTAAGTCACTTAGCAGCTATGCTTCTCCCAGTGTGTCAGGGGAGGTTAACGGACAGATTGGCTGAGTTCAGGCTCTTGCAGACCTGCCGTTTTTCATCTTTCCTGTAAGTTAGGCCTCAGCTTTCATTTGCTCTCTCAGAATGATTCCATATTGGGGGTGGTTGCATTAAATGCGGCTTTTAAGCATCTGTTACTGCACAACTGGTGATGAACCCGATTTTGGCCACGCTGTGGTTTTTCTTTGGTGTCCCAGCTGTGAAGGAGTCTTCGGGCGTCATTCTCCTGCTCCTTGCTTACAGTTCTACCCCTCCCCCCCCACCCGTCACTTGCAGGACATCCAGGCGGAGATCGACACCCACAATGACATCTTCAAAAGTGTGGATGGTAACCGGTCCAAGATGGTTAAGTCGCTAGGCAGCACGGAGGAAGGCAGCTTCCTGCAGCAGCGGCTGGACGACATGAACCAGCGGTGGGGTGAGCTGAAGGCCAAGTCTGCCAGCATCCGGTGAGAGTGCCCCCACCCCCCCCCCAGCTTTAATGGTCTTGTCATGAGTATGTCGAGCAGCCATGCAAGCTACCCTTAACCGCTTCATGTACCCTTGATGTTATGCACTCGGCCACATTGACATCCTCAGTTAATCGGAAACATTTTTCCAGTAATTACTCTATATTTACTATTACAGCAGGCAGACAAGCCCCTGAGCTTAATTTGCTTTTTGAGAAATTTGCTTTAGTGGGTTGTCAGAACAAATGGCTCTCCAGCATCAGCCTTCCTGTCTCTCCGAGCGACAGAGGGGATTTACTCTCTGCCTGGCCGGTGTCGTCTTATTAGTTTAGCACGCAAGGTTCTTAAAATTTGATTGGGTTGGCCCTAGGTTTTGTGAGGACAGAACCTTTTCACTCTTGTGTCAGTGGAATTCAGGTCAGGGTGATAGGATTTGATGTCTTTGACGTGGCCTCTTGGTCCCCTGTGCACAGAGCCCACCTGGAGGTCAGCGCGGAGAGATGGAGTCGGCTGCTGGCCCTTCTGGAGGAGCTGTGGAGGTGGCTGTGCCTGAAGGACGAGGAACTTGCCAAGCAGATGCCCATTGCGGGAGACCTGCCCAGCCTGCTGCAGCAGCACAATCACTGCTTGGTCAGTAACCCCCAACAAACCCCCTCCCAACCAAAAGTGCCAGTCGCACGCCCTCTCCTGCCGCCATACTGAGAGGTCCAGCTCAAGTCTGATAGGTATGCAGAAATGTCTATTTAGAGGTGCCTTACCTCAAAACCCTGAAATACGCATAGATTTAACATCATTAGGACCACACACCGAGTGGTTTATGGAGAAAGCTCATTTTGGAATGATCTTTTGCTGCTGTTAAACCCCTCAGAAGTGTTGAGGCAGAATTATAATGCTCTTGAAATAAATTGATAACTGTTTTTCAGCATGAGGGAGTCAGTTTTACCACACAGGGTTTAGGTGTGAGTTTAGTTGCTTTGCGAGGCTGTCCATTTAGCCACTTATCTAAAACCACTCATAGACCTTATGGGTGAAGATGGTCAGCTTCTGTTCTCTGTCCTGGGCGATGATTATGGGTTTTTAGGCTCCGACTAATAGTATTAAGATGCCGAAACTGGATCTGAAATAATTCATCATGAAATGTATCATCTCTAGTCTTTTTTGTATCCAGCTTTCCACTGAGTGAGGTTTTAGTCTCTAGACATTCGATTTTCTTTCTTCTCTGCCTATTCTTCACGGACAATGGCAGTTCCTCCACTGGAAAGCGATAGGATCAATCCTTCATTTCAGCAAACTGTTAAGGGGCACAAACGGTTTGAGGCCAAAAGATCCTCGAAATGGATGAGTGGTGACTTTCCTTTAACACAGACCTTTGTTAACTTAATTTAACTCTTTAAGTTAACAAAGGTCTGTGTTAAAGGAAAGTCACCACTCATCCATTTCGAGGGGATTTGGCTCGGGAAGCGGAGAGGACTGGAAAACGTTACACTTGATAACCGGTTGGGTTCTGGATACGTGAGAACCACAGAGGCTGAGAAAACATTAGAGGGGCTTGTGCCAGGATCGGATGGAGCCTTAATCGGATGAAGAGTGTGTGAGCGAAAGAGAGAAGGGGAGGGTTTAAACCAGTGGGGTAGCCCTTGAATTAGCCAATGATAAATGGAGTAACTTAATCCTTCCTTCCACTGGCCTTCAAAGCCTTGATGGTCCCACCCACACATGGCAAGGTGAGAAATCTGGAATTTTTATCCACAGAGTTTATTATGAACCAAGTTGCCATCTTTCAGCCAAGATGTGCCTTTTCTCTGCACAGTCTCTTATTGGCCTCCTGGGGATCAGCGAGGCTGCTGAGTTATGGATGATGCTCCTCTGTTCTTTGGAGCTAGCTGTGAGGAGGATGCATAAATAGCTAAATTTTTTGTTTCTGTCTTTTTTGAGTAACCATTTGTCAAGTCAGGGTTGTGGCCTGTGTCAGATGGACAGAGGTGGTGGAGAAACAAGTGGAGTGACTCTGTAATGATTAACAGGTCAATGGTTACTTCATTTAAACATTTTTAGGTTGAGATATTCAGTCCTGTGTCACTTAGCTTCGTCTTGGTCATTCATGACTTCCTTACGTGAGGAGCTAGACCACTGTGTTCAAATCTGTTACTGTGTACAACTTCATCAAGGTAGCCATTTATACAGCATATGCTAATATTCTGATCTAAGAAAACAAACACCTTTCTGTCTTTTCTGTCTTACAATAATGTAAAACGGTTTGTTCCTTCGGAGCGTATAGGGTCCCGGCTGTTGGGTTTGGCGAGGCCTCTTGTCCCTCTCTCTGGACTGTGGTTTGGACAGTGAAAGTAGTAGTGTCTGTCCAGGATGCCTTATAAAATATGCTGACGTCATTCCCATGTGTTGTCTGTCTGCTTGATTATTCAGGACGGATGTGTAGGGTGTTAATATGCTGGTGGTGTTTGTTGTCTTCTCCTCATAGGGGCTTTTCTTCTGCTTTTAAGGAAGATGAGCTGTACCCTCTCCTGAAGATCAGACTCGGGCGAGATGGTTACCTCTTGCCCGGTCTCCCTCTCCATTCCTCCTCATTTAGTGCGGTACTTTTCTGGCCTGTCCAAGGTCAAACAAAGTATTTAGTTAGCATGTCAATACCCTACTAATGAAAAATGATGCTGTTGTATTCTTCTACCATTGTTCTTTTTGCTTCATTGTCATCAGATGGATTTTGATGTGGCTGAGTTCATTTCAGAGCAGACTTCTTGTACTTGATACCAAAGAATAATATTGGTGTGTAAAAGGCATCCATTCTCCAGCGCAGATTCAAATTGGACCTATTCACCTCCTTAGTGAAGTAATTCAGATTAACCGCCCTGTTCAAAGGTATCCCCTCTCCTGTAAATGGAACATTTTAGGAATATATTTTCTGTCCATTTTCCAATATTTAAACCAAAACGTTGGGGTTAATTGAAAAGTTCTGTTTAAACTAAGCTAGTATAGGGAGACAAACTGCTCTGTCTGTTTTTGATCAGTGTTTATCTACCAATTTTTGCATGTAATGGGTTGTATTAATCATGCATTTCATTATCTGAAAGGAAAGAGAGACGGTGTGTTGTGTGAATGATTAAACTCATCAGTCAGTGTTATTAAATTAGCAGAATGCTTGTCTCTGGTACATGCTAAATTGCACTAAAATAATCTCTGCCCTTTGGGCTGTTTCATTATTCCAGTTTACAAGGCTATACGCTGTTGCATACGCTCCAGCAGAATGCCAAATGAACAGTGTAAATCATGAAATGCAATTCAGAGCAGCTTTTTGGGGATAACAAAATTACTGCAACAGTATATCTGCTTGATGCGTTTGAAGTTTTTACGGATTGGTTTACAATATAATTATGAAACTATAGGCACTATGGAAGTCACCGTGTAAATGTCTTGTGTAGTGATGTAGTTATACCCAGAAGCCCTGGTCTCCTGCCATCAGGCCGCTGAAAGCCAAACCCGCGAACTGCCGTCATTCATCCCAGCATGTGCTTTTAGATGTTTATCTGCTAAGTTACGTTAATATGGATGCATTTGCGCCGAAACACAGCCCCGCCCCCACTCTCATGGAGGAGACGTTGAACAATGCGAGTAGGCGCTGATATCGAGGTTGAAGACACTGCGATCACCTGGGCCGGGCCGACGTAGAACCTAAATTAAGTTTTGGCTGAGTTCGGGCTGTCATCCATTCTGGGACTGTTGGTCTTACAAACAGCTGAAAATAGCCGCCCCCTCGCTGGTGATTATCATCAGCTGTGTGCCGCCTTATCAGCAGAAGGCATTCCGCAGAGGTGTGGGGGTGTGGGGGGCGGCTATGGCTTCATCTTCAGCCACCTTGTCTCTCAGGAGCCCTTGGCCAAGGTCACTGCTGGAGAAAAGGTACCCGATTGTGGATCCATGCTATTGGTCCTGAGTTGTCGGTCCCAGTTCAGTCTATGGACTGTGTAGGTTCTTGTTGAGAGCATAGAGGGCACCGAATGATGGCCTTATGTCACATTTTGGTTGTCTGTTTTTGTCACATGTAAGACAGACATTCTCTGTGACATCTAATTTTGATCTTGCGTGATGGTAGTGTGGCTGCAGCCTGTAACGGAACAGGGAGGCGAAGCTTTTGATGTCTTTTGGGTGTCCAGGTTCTCAGGGGATCCGGTACCATTCGGACTTTGAACCACGGAAATCGGGGAAAATCTAGCCTTTCTAAGGTGCATTTGGTCGCGTTTACTGGCGGCAGAGAGTATGAAGCAGTCGGACCAGACTGAGGCACATTTACGAGTATTCGTTGCCAGTCTGATGTCACATAAAATCTCATTAATCCTGCTCTGTGGCCTTTTGGCTGATAGTGCTGGTGCAGCAACAGTTTAATCAAAGGATATCAGGAAATCTAAGAGCCCCTGGTCTGCAATCCCTTATCTGATTTCCCCATTAGAGAATGCAGGATGTAGTTTTAAAGATGTAGTTACTTTTTAAACAGCAACACGTATGATGTGTATAGCTGGGGATGCCACAATCAGTTAGCTTATGCATGTACATGTGTGTCTACACGCGTCTTACTTTTATATAGGCGTATACATTAGTATGGCTGCACACTCACTGCTGTCGCAGGGACCCCCCTGTCCCCGTCTCCCTACATCTCCTGGGGTCACGGCGCAGTCTGGTGGTTTAATCCACCAGATCACACCGCTGCTACCTGCAGGACCCGTTACACTTTCTCACCACCTTTCACGCTGAGCTGATCCATACACAGTGATTGGGCATGCTGGCGAACTCGCCTCCTCCTTTGAGAAACCTCGGAGGTGCCCTTTGAGAAGAAGCTGGGTGGACATGAAATATAATGATTTTTTTTTGCCATTTCCACAAGTATGAGTACAGGTCGTCTGGAATGCTTCATCCTCGTATATCCCATCTCGTTCTCCTTTGGGACACGCTGACATATATACAGCTGAGAGTGGTGAAGCTTCAACTCTGAGCACAGGGTCAGGCCATTTATCTGGAGCCCCCAAAGCATTTTGGAGGGTTCAGCATCTTTCTCACGGGCCCAAAGGAGTTGTGACTATTAGGCTGAGGGCAGGATTCTAATCGGCAACCTTCTGATCACAGGCACAGAGCTATGAAAAAACCTGAAAAATGTCTAATCTGATCATCTGAATACTGGTTTCATTTATGATCAGAGTCTTCTGTTATGCACAGTAACTTCATGTTGATAGTCGCTCTGTGTCTCCGTCTGTTTCTCGTCCTCCCCGCAGCTCCTTCAGGACGAGCTGAAGGATCGAGAGCCGCTCGTGCTCAGCACTCTGGACCAGGCCCGCTCGTTCCTGGCTGACCAGCCCATCGAAGGTCCGGAGGAACCGGGCAGGAACCTGCATCCAAAGACAGGTCAGCAGCTACATAATCAGCAGGACGCCAGCCGTCTGGGGGAGGGGACGGGGTGGGGACTGCCGTTATGGGGTGGGGGTCTTGTGCAGAGTTTGTGTGTGAGAGGGCAGAATTTTAAGTGTCTCAAGCTCATCAGCTATGCTGTTTATATGCTGCACCCCCCAAAGCTGGAGCATTTAAATATGGGGAGTACATGAGTGAGTTTTTATTTAAACCACCTGATGGGCTGTTTTGGGCTTGGGGTGGCTTTGCTAAGTTTGATAAAAGTACTCGACAGGGAACATGGCGGGCTGGGGTCACGACGCAAGGATTACCAATGCCCACACTTGCTTTTCGGGCTACTCTGCATGCCGAATCGCGCCCAACAGCTCCCAGTGAGGAGGCTGCCAAGGCAGTCGAATTGTGTGAAGTTTAAGTACACCAGGGCATCAGGGCAGCACTATATATTTCTTAGATGTCAGTGATTTTATGGGGTTAAATAAGTCCACAGATATTGGGGACCTGCTGTTTGACCTTTGACAGAGGTGTATGGGGTCGATGAAAAGCAGCTAGGGTGGGGTAAATGAGTGAATAGATGGGTCATGGCAAAAACAAAAACTGATTGTCCCACCCCCAGAATTGACCCCAGAGGAGCGGGCCCAGCGCGTGGCCAAGGCCATCCGCAAGCAGACGGCAGAGGTGGCCGAGCGGTGGGAGCGGCTGCACGGGCACACCGGGGCCTGGCAGCAGCAGTTGGACCGCGCTTTAGGCCGCCTGCAGGATCTGCAGGGCGCCATGGACCGGCTGGAGCTGCGGCTGGCCGCGGCAGAGGACGAACGCGCCACCTGGCAACCCGTAGGCGACCTGCTCATTGACTCACTACAGGACCACATCGACAAGACCATCGTGAGTCAGGAGGCCGACCACTAAGCCCTCTGATTGGGTGATTTCTGTGGCTGAAAACTCTTGATTGACAAGTCACGGACCCCGTTCCCCTCTGCCCAAACCAGGTCTTCAAAGAGGAGATCGCGCCGCTGAAGAGGGATGTCCGGTCCGTTAACGAGCTCTCGGCCCAGCTGGTTCCCCTGGACATCCAGCTGTCTTCCAGCACAACCCGGCAGCTGGACGACCTCAACATGCATTGGAAGCTCCTGGAGGTGAAGTGCACCCTCTCCCCCCCAATCCTACCCCATATCCCCTACAACCTACCCCTGAGCTTTGCTGGAGCGCCTAAATTTAACATGCGTTCTAGCCCTGGGGCAGACCTCCTTGCGGTGATGCGATCCTACGTATACGTGAATTGGTGAATTGAGGTAATACTGGTACCGTCTGCTCAGGTCCCTGATGTTCTGTTCGATAATCACCAGACCAGGTACGAGAAGTTCATTCCTCTTAGGATCTTCTTTCATGTCTGCTTTGCTGTTACTTTGATTTCCTTGTACCGGCTCCTTGTCACGCCCCCGCCAGGAAGGCTCTAGCTAATTGGTGACCCGCTGTGGCCTGTCCACTCACAAAGCGCCAGTCTGGGCCGGGGGGGGAGGGGCTATGGAACACGGGTACTTTGAGGGGTGTGAGTGAGCCTGGGGAAGCCAGGAGGTCTCAGCACATGGCTGCCGTGAAGGCGTCGTGCCTGTTATGGAGGAAGGGTTATTTGCCGTGGAAATATCCAGCTGCCTCTGCAGTCACCCTGAAGATGGTAGGTTCAGCGCTAAAGCGAAACGGTTGCCTTCAGTGAGGCCATCAGATCTTTATAAGAGGCGGAGTTTAAGCTCCTCGTCTCCCACTTGTTACCGGAAATCAACAAATCGGCAGCGTGGCTTCCTCCCCACCACCACCATCTTGGCTCCCGCCCCCTTCAATAATGTTACTTTAGTTTGTCACCCTGGGGGGTATTCCATAATGCAGGATTTTTAGTTTTAGGATTAAAACTAAAACTTAAAACCTTAGGATTTTTACCTTTAGTCTGATACCTTAAGCCAAATGTAAGCATTGTCCAATAGTAATGTGACTAACCTTTCCTCCTATTGGTCAGTTTTCCCAATTAGCTAAAGTTGTCCAACTAATTGGGAAATGCCCCTTTGTGGAATATCCCCCGGTCTCCTAAATGTGTCTCTCACCCTAGCCCCTTGGAGGGATGCGGTTGGAGCATTTCAGCTGTCCCCAATGGTTGTGGTTGTGTTTCCCGCCATGGGTGTGGACTGGAACAAAGCTCTTAGTGCTCATTACCGGCTATCATCAGCATTCCGGAGCTATCTGTCTGATTGGAACCTGGTGGCATCAATGGGATCCCGCTGAATGTGACCGCGAGGTCCCCGCGCCGACATCCTCCCACGGCCCGGCTCGCTGGCGGAGGCGGGCTGACCCTGACGGGCCAAGCAGGCCCGCGGAACGCAATGAATAAATAATCTGTTCCATAAACGGTTCGACTTTCCTGGGAGTCGAGGCCACCTGGGCTGCGCTGGGGGTCCTTCCGGCTGGGCTGATACGGCGGTTCACAGTGACCTTGTAGTCTTTGAGCTTATTACTGGTTTAGTTTAGCTTTGCTCAGAGTGACCAGTCATACAGGTTTTAATGATAATCCTTACTAAGGTGATCTGTGTGTTCTTCTCACAGCGACCATACGAATAAGGATTCTCTGACGCTTCTCTAACCCTCTTGTCCCTCACAGACTGCCGTGGAGGAACGGCTGAAGCAGCTGCAGGAGGCACACCGGGACTTTGGACCTGCCTCCCAGCACTTCCTGTCCAGTAAGTAGAACTTCAACCTCCCCTGTCCTGCACGTGCTGAAATTCTGGGGTTAATTTATGACTTTTAGCCCCCCCCCCCGCCTTCTGCCTCTAGAAGATGGAGCAGTGATTAAGGAGAGGCAGGATTAGCTTCACTCCCAAACCACCCCCCCCCGGGCGATTGAATTGTAACCTGAGCAGGAGGCGGGACACTTGAATCCTTTGCCTCTGTGGCTCAGAACTCACTTCCAACACATTGGCAGCTCATGTTTATTTATCATTTTGAGTTTCTGAAGCGGCCCGTCACTCGCGCGACACATCCTTTCCTCCTGCCCCCCGCTGGGCCGCTCAGCACGTCCCTGAAGTGCGATAGCGCATTCTGGCAGCCAGTGACGGCGTCGTTTAGCGCTGCCGTTCGTCCCTGGTGCGTTGCGATGTGTCACCCTTGTCCTGCGCTGCTGTTCACCGCGTTAAGTCACCTCGTTTAAATCCAATCGTCTTGTTAGACGCCACAAACCTGTGTGTGTCGCGGTGGATACGGGGAATCAGGATGAATCGGAACCATCGTGCTGTATTGGCCAATTTCTGCGTCCCAGGATGGTTCAGATTTTATCCCCTGGATCAGACAGTCACTTAATGGTCTATTAAGTGTGACAGAAAATGGATGTCCCGGTTTTTATCCCGACACCTCAAATAATTAAGCATTTCTATTTCTGACACACTCCTGTTCTATTCACAGCCTCTGTGCAGCTACCGTGGCAACGGGCCGTGTCCCAGAATAAGGTCCCATACTATATCAAGTAAGTCTTTTTTTTATTATTATTCTTTGTTTTCTCAGCTGAATATGGAAATTGGCAAAAGAGTGTAAGAGGGGCAGTCGGCGCTCTGCGTGCCTGTGGCAGTTTAAATTTTTCTGCATTTCTTGCATCTCTTCAACTGCTGCCTGTGGTGGAACACGGGGGAAAGGCGGGCTTTGCCATGTTTTGAGATTAAATCTTGTGTGTATGTGTGTGCACGGTTGTGTGCGTGCCTGCGTGGGCGGGCATGTGTTTGCTTGCTATATGTGATCGTATGGTCCTGGGCCCTGCTTCTCCCCGAACACGTGGTCTCGTACCCTCAGCTGCTCAGAAGCCAGTTTTATCTGCATCCATTTATACAGGCGAGTCTGTGTAACTAATCACTACCCATCCTGCTTTATATATCTCTCATACTGTGAAAGTGTTTGTATCTTGTTAAGCGTTTCATTTACTTTCTATATTATGCAGCCCCTATAGGGTTGTTAACAATAAGCAAGGTCACTGAGCATAGTCTCCACATTGATATTTTGTGATGTGTTTAGGAGTCACTGTTTCAGCACATGTAATTAAATTCTCCCAACTAATACCCTGCAACTGGGACTGAGTCCTCCTGTCCACTAGAGGGAAACACCTTTTTGCTGAGTACTTCTTGTCCAAGTTTTTTTTCGACTTCTGTAGTCCTGTTTAAGCATGCAGAGTTATATATTGTTATTTTCAAGACACCCAAACCTTCTTGACCGTATTTTTGTGAGGTCTGGTTACCATCCCAAGCTTCCAGTTTTGGAGTTGACTGCTGCCCGTCCCTGTAGTACTTTCGCTCCAGGCCATGTCTACCTGCTCTCCTGCCATTCAGCATGGGCCTGTGTGTCTGTTCTTAGCTTCCAGCATCTCAGGCCATCTAGCAAGGTGTCTTTTTGCTTATAGCAATGTCTTGCCAGTGAGGCTGAGGGCATTTCGGCACCTTTATAGACGGAATATCGAGTGTTTTACCCAAGGCAGTGCTGTAAATCACTGGGTAGAGATTTTCAAGACAGAATATCAATTTCCATATAATCAGTAATGTGCATGCGAGCATTTGTAAGGAGATTTTTAATTTTTTTTCTGTGATACTGAATAGTTGGGGGTGGTACTTGATTGGATGCTAATAAACATTTTTGCACCAAGAAATGGTGTTTTGCCCATGATTATGAATGAATCAGTGTGTTTACTCTCATGTGTTGATAACCATCTGGTGAACAATTTAAATGTCTGGATAATAGTTATGCGGTGTCTCTGGTTCAGCAAATAAATGGTTAGGTACTGATCTGGCGAGCTGCTGTACTGGGTGGTGACATCACAAGCGTGCTGACTATACTTAATGCTGCTGCCTGGCTGATGTTCACAGTCAATCTTAGCGCACCTGAGGAATTTCATTTAAATTGCTGCTGTGATGGAGTGAAATGATGCTTTATTTGCTTTATGCACTTGTTTGAGCAGAGGTGCATTAAAATGCTTCTATTCACATATCCCATCATGCTCTCCTTTGAGACATACATGCCTATATACAAGTGAGAGTGAAGCCTGGGGTCAGAGAGCAGGGTCAGGCCATTTATCTGAGGCTTCTGGAGCTGGGTGTTAAGGGCCTTGGTCAAGGGCCCAACGGAGATGTCTAGTCTGCCGAGACCGGGGCTTGAACCCGCGACCACCTGATCACAAGCACCACCGAGCTACACACCATCCCAGAGTAGAGAGACATACAGCGGATGTCTGTGTCAGGCTCTGAGGTGACCCTGTGTTTTCCCTGAGGGCAGTTTAGCTGGGGTGACACACTTTTTGTGGCGTTTCTCCGGTCCAGCTGGAGATAAGTTCTTAGCACTTAGTCAGTCATAAGAGAAATGCCCAGGCCTTCTTCAAGGAGTGTGCAAGCTGGAAGAACCATCTTGTAAAAAGGATGTTTATAGTTTTAGAACTATGAAGCATTTGTGTGCTTTTTTTAATAAAAATCCATGAAAGCAATCAAAAACCTAAAAATGGCCAAAGTCTTTTATTTGGTTACTTATGGTTAGGGCTGGGTAGGCGTTAAGGTCATCATTGTTGGGATTAGGGTTATACCCATAGAAATGAATTGATAGTCCCCATAAAGATATGAAGACATCAACAGTGTGTATATTTGCAGTTGTGTGTATCGTAAATCAGTCATAAGTTGCACCTGTTTCCTTCGCTTCGTGGAGAAACGTGGCCTGGGAGAGAAGTGGACTTCGCGATTGCACAGCCATGATTTAAATACCTCTCTCCCAATTTAAAGGGCCGGAGATCTTACTTTGTCGTCGTCTCAGGGATGTGTGTAATCGAGCGTCTCATTTGTATTCATGAGTATACTGATACACAAATAGACTTGCTTATTGTATCTCTGCCATCTGTGGCATTGTGGGTAATGGCTCTGCCTGTTATTGATGTTTATATTGATACACAAATAGGCTTACCGTTTCATCCATTCAGTCTCGCGTCTTGACTTCTCGAAAGGATTATCTAAAGGCTATTATCTTTTTTTAAATGCTTCATTATACTTGAAAAGGTTAAGTGTAATACTTTCACAAGCTAATGTATTCTGTTGTCCTTTTGCTTTTAAATGAAGTTTTCAGAGCCAGGAACATCTAGATAAATGTAATAAAAATACCCACCCTGCAAGGTAGGATCTTGGGAGGGGGGGGGGGTCAATAACCCTAGCTCTCATCTTTACTTCTCACACAGGCTTTGGGGGCCTGCTGTGTTGTGAGGGGGACTCTTCAAAATCCAGTTCAAACACAGGTATCCCAGGTGGCAGCTCTTGGGGGGGGGGGTGCGGCGGCGTCCTCCTCCCCCCTCCCCCACCAATGCTCAGACACAAGAAGAGGCCTGCATTTCAGAACCACAAGTTTTCTTCAGTGTTTCCCAATCTGGTCCTCGGAGACCCGGAGTTGACCCATGTTTTTGCTCCCTCTGAGCCCCCTACCAGACAGCTGGACTTTCTGTGGGTCCTCTTGGACTGGATTGGGAGACACTGACGTAATTAATATTTCATTCGGTTTTATGGCTCAGGGGTTTAGGCCTCTGTGGTGGTGACCAGATGGACTTCACTTTGAGTCCTGCTCAACGCTCAAAGTATGCTCAGCCGCATAGTCTCATCATCTCTGAGTTCTTGACCAAGGTCCTTAACGCCACAGAAAATGCTCTAAGATGGGCGGCTGACCCAGCATTCAGTCCCCAAACTGCACTCTCACCTCAAGGTCTGTTTTGACTTTTAAAAGACGAGCACAATATAGTATATGCAAAAAAAAAACCGCACATTTCAATGTACCTGTTCTCCTATTTGTGCAAATGGCAAACAAGTGCTTTGTTTCATTAAACCACATCTCCAGATATTTTTCAACGCGTGGTTGTCAGTCTGCCATGCTAAAGTTTCCACCAACATGATTCCGGACTCCTCTGAGGACATCTCGCTGCGCGTCCCTCAAACATGGTGTACAATAAGCTGGGGAAACATAATTGACATTTGGTGACGAGAGGTCGTGCAGAGACTATGACTCTCGGGGTGATGAGCGAGGAGCCGCTGTGCGCAGAGTCACTTTAGGTGCCACAGGCATCTCCAGAGTCACTTGGGGAGGTCATATTAACATAAGACAAAATCAAATGATACATCTGTATAATTGTGACTGTGCAAGTGTCAGTGATGATGACAAGACATAGCATTGTGCTGTCCCTGGGCCGTTGGTGGGGGGGGGGTTGGTTTTCAGATGAGCTTGTTAGCAAGATTGTCGACGAGTGATTCATCTTTTTCTTTGATGTCTTGTCTCTCCAGCCACCAGACTCAGACGACTTGCTGGGACCATCCAAAGATGACGGAGCTGTTTCACTCCCTGGGTACGATGGCAGCACGCCCCCTCAGTCCTACAGCCCTCTGTTAGAGGCTAAAGCTTCTGAAGATACAAAAAGACTAACATCTGATTCTCCATCAGTCAGATGTGGTTACTCTCCTCCGGTCGACTGACAGCTGTACAAATAGTCATGCATCGCTTAGCGACAGCGAAACGTTCTGAGAAATGTGCCATTAAGGCATTTCGCCATTATGCGAATATCAGAGTGTCCTTAGATAAACCTAGATGGTACAGCCACCATGGCCACCGCAAGCAGTAGAAAGACTACACTCTAAAGTAACGATAAAGTACAGTATAGATGATACATAAAGTAATGGTTATATCTAGCATTATGTAATGTAAATAATTGTATGTTGCTATACTTTTGTACGACTTACCGTGCAGTGAGTGTGTTTACACTAGCATCACCACAACCGTGACGATACGATGTCATGACGGCTACGACGTCACTAGGCGATAGGAATTTGTCAGCTCTGTTATAACCTTATGGGTCCACTGCCGTATATGCGGTCTGTTGACAGAAACGTTATGCGGCGCATGACATGTACTGAGCAAATCCTCGGGGAGGGCAGAGTCTAAGCTATTGATCAAGCATATTGAAATTACCTGTTGAATCGGACATGAATGCTGCCCGTCACTGGGTTCCACAGAGGAACCTTCCAGGTTCTGGGAATGCAGGCAGGCTCCTAGGTAGAGAGCTGACTTGTGTTCAGTGACATCCCCGTCACGTTTGTTTCTAGGTCACAGGTTTTGGGGGTGGAAATACTATTTTTGGCTGTTTTTTGTTTTTTCTATCCCAGGCATAGATTTATGTTTTTGTTCATAACTAATGTGGAGCTCTAACTGTTTGTTCAGTTGGTTTGTCGGCAGGGAGGGAAAGGCCGTAAGGCTGTAGAACCATGAGACTGCGGCATTTTAACCTTTTGGGCGGTGATACTTAGTATTCCGACCACTTGCTGTTTAACCTTTGCGGAAAAGTGTCAAGAGTACCAGCGCCACCTGGTGGTAGGAGCACTCCCAAAGCTCTAAGGTGGACCTCTGAGCACGGCATACTGCCTCGGGGTTGACATGGGGGGTGGGGGGGGTGAGTGGAGGGTGATTGCCAGGTGAGGGGTGGAGGTTTTTGTGTTTCTACCAGATGTGGCTAATTAGAGGGCTATCCCTTTCATCTGAGCCAGATGGTAGATCAAGCCTAGTTTTATTCAAGTGAACCTTTAATTAAGCGCCTGATTGGCTCAGACTCTTGAAGGTAATGTCACACACTCCCATGGTACGGACCATGTGACATGGCCAATCGTAACTCTGCCAAAGTGCTGGCCGTTACAACCGATGCCGATGTCTTGGCTACCCACCTCAGGAGTGCCCTCCGCTTGCCGATCTGCTTAATCTGAGGCTTATAATGCCATGGCTCTCATCCGCAGTGGTGCAGAGGTCTGCAACGTGGCCCCTTCTGTGTACAGACCATTCGGCTGAATCGGTTGCACCCCCAAAGAGAGCTTCACACTGCTGAGCCTGGGCCGTGGCTTTGGGGCTCGTTTCTAAATTTGTTCTGAAGGGAATAGCCATTACAGTGCAGAGTTTTTAATCATGCTGCCTAGCTTAAAGAGGTCTGTGGATTCTTTGTCTTGAAAGGGACATATTCCGCCTTCTAGGGAGTGTGCAGGGGACAGTCGGGCAGAATTGTTAGCATTTGGATTCAAGCAAAGATGTAGATAGGTAATGGTATTATTATGGAATGTACAGGATGTGTCTGAATGGGCCACCTGGCCGGGGGGGGGGGTGCGCATCTTCAGAGAGGTGGTAGGGAGGGGTCCAGCGGTGTGCATCGCTCTGTAGGCCGCCCCCTGCAAAAGTGTCTGAAGTTGCAAACTTTATAGACATAAAACAGTATTTTAGAGGTATCTGCTATTTGCCGTCCAGGTTACTGGGGGGGTGGGCCAAATGGAACCAAACCCTCATTGCAAAATATCCAGGGAATATGGGGCAGGGGGGCTGAATGATTTCTGTAAATCCACTGTACCTGACATGGAAATTTGTCATTGGCGATTGCAGAAAGTACCACACAGAAATGTATGTGTTGCCCTTACAATGTCATTTTTCTTTTCCCTGCAGGTGACCTCAACAACGTGCGCTTCTCTGCCTATCGAACGGCCATGAAAATTCGGCGGCTCCAGAAGGCCCTGTGCTGTAAGTGTGGCTGATCCCCCCCCCCACCCCCTTGCCCCCCTCGCCCGATCCCCAACACCATCCTACCCCCATATCAGTTACAATCACCCCCCTCCCCCCACTTATATTCCATCTCAGTCAGTGAGAGTGATTCAGTGCTCAGAGTGATATATTCGTTTAACGAACCGTCGTACTGATACCCCAATTAGGCAGTGCACTTTACCTTCTGTGGTCCTGGTGTCCCATTTCTCTGCTGTGCTCACAGACATCATATTCAATTCGGTCAATTCTGGTCCATTATGTGCGTTATGGAAATGCTTCGAATAAATGTTTTTCAGATTTGGTTTGGAATCGTCTGCAATTTCAGCCAGGAGCCCAAATAGGACCCCCCCCCTCCCCCTTTGCAATGGACAGACCACCCTTCTGTACCAATGTATAGGTTTTTTTTATCACCGGGGTTAAGCGTGTGGACTCCAGAGCTTCCTGTTAATCGCGCGCACACGGCACGTTGCTGGGTTACCGCCAGTCAGCGGGTGTTTCCTGTACCTCTCGCTCAGACGCACCGCGAGCCAGAAAGGTTAATGGCAATGGAAGCATCACCGCGTTTAAATGACTGACGGAAAATTAGACCCCTGGCGAGTCGCATCGTATCGAGGCAAGGCGTCTAGGTTTTGGGGGGCGGGGTAGGAGCCCGGGGTGGGGGGATAAATCAAAGCGCATTACACGAAGCGCTCTACAGGATTATGGCGTTTTGGGCGGGTCTGTGAAGAAAGCAGCTACTTCCCAGCTTCCCCAGCCGCTCTCCTCAAGGAGAGGGCTTCCTGGCATAGCAACAGCTTGAGGCCATTGGGAAGGAGAGAGGGTCTCAGCGCTCCAGGGACTGGCTGACCCGGCTTTCTCAATTGTATAGTGCTTCGGATAAGTGTCTGCTTAGTAAATGAATGGCTCTTATTTCTCTGTAAAGCACCTTGAATGTTCTCTGTCTGGCTCCTTGAATTGCATGAATTGTGCTATACAAATAAACATGACTTATGAGTTTTTATCGACAAGTGTCACCCTGGGTAATGCAGGTTTGCGCGGACAGTCAACCATTGTTATTTTACCTGAGTGAGTCGCTTACCCCCCACTGAGTGCTGTGCAATGCCCAGACGAGAATCCCATTTAATGGCTAATTAGGTAAGGCTTCCTCTGTTGGCTGGTGTGTTATAAATCAGGCCGACCCCGCCTCATCCTCAGACACTCACTCGCCCTCCAAAGGGGCTCAGATTTTGTGATCGGGAAGATGGAGGTGGAATATTGTGGATCCATCTCACTTTATATTTGGTTAAGCTGTTACCGTGATGTAGCTTTTAGTGATTCGGCTACTGAAGCATTACACGTCGAATACATCCAGTATTAGTATTCCCCCAGTGCGACTGACCTCAGATCAGTATGGTCATTAACCTTATAACCAATAAGGTGAGAATTCGGAGCAGGCCAGGCTGACGCAGATTCAGCTAAGCATCCTGTCTGCCTGGGTGGTTTCGCTCGGTCCACACAGCTGAGTATGCAGCTTCATTAAATCCACGGCTTATCCTCCAGCACGTTGCTTCACCTTTCAGGCACCCGCACTGTCAATTAGTGACCAGCGGCCAATCAGGATGCAGAGGTGGGTCTGATCACCTCGGTCCAATTAAAAAGAGAGAAGGGCAAGCATTGAAGTGGACATAGAGAATGCGACTCAATATTTCCTGCTCCACTCATTTGCACTGGCATGAGGGTAATTAATTGGCACCCAAATAGGGAAAGTGTGAATAGGATGAGGCCTCCAGGGACCAATGAGTTTCCAGACCTCTGAAGCTGAGCGTCTCTGTGGGCTGGCTCTCGTCACCTGTAATCCCGCCCTCCCCATCTATTGATGTATGTGTACGTGATGGTTGTGTTCTCTTCTGTAGTGTATTGGGTTTGCATCAGAGTTTAAAAAAAAAAATTATTTTAACAGGCAGTTGAAGCTGTTATCTGGAGCTGCTAGGTGACAGGGAAGGTCTCGCCAAGGGTGTTTCATGTGGTGTTTGACTTGGCGAGCTGGAGGCATCATCTCGCTTTGGCGTGGGTTGGGGTGCCTGCGAGGATGCACAAATTAGGATGTTTTCATAGATAAAATTAATTCACAATTGATTTGCACTTTCTAAATATTTTGGAAATTTAAAGTTTGCCATTTGTACAAGTACGAGAGCAGGTATGTGGGGATGTTTTTTTTTTCTTCCCACATATGCAGTCTTGTTCTCGTTTAAGACACGCACACACACACAGGTGAGAGTGGAGCTGGGGGTCTGAGTGCAGGGTCAGCCCTTTATCTGGCACCCTGGGGCATTTATCAGGGGGGAGTTGAAGGACCTTCTGATTGCGGGTGAGGCCCAAACCCGCTGATCCACCTTATCGTCATTCTGCATGTTCTTTCTGAAAGACTTAAACCTAGAGAAGTTAATCGCTTCAACCTTGCAACACCCAAATATGGAGGTAATCATTTGCATCTTGATGCTTGTGCTGTACCCTCAAATAATGCTTATGTCATTGACCGGCCCAGCTGAAAGTGGGAGTAGAGTGTGGTTAGAAACCTCAAATGCCATGTACAGAGAGAATTCTGGGCCCTGCCTTCTTCTCAGTGGACCTGCTGGAGCTGAGCATGGCCCAGGAAGTGTTCGACCAGCACCAGCTGGCCCATAACAATCAGCTTCTCAACGTCCCCGATGTCATCAACTGCTTGACCACGATCTATGACGGGCTGGAGCAGAAGCACAAGGACCTGGTCAACGTGCCGCTCTGCGTGGACATGTGTCTCAACTGGCTGCTCAACGTCTACGACACGTAGGTGTCTTGTCGGGGTCTTTCCGATGCTGTATGGTTTAAGGCCAGCTCTAGGAAAGGTTGGTTAGAGAACACATTCACAGATCTCACCTTTCCTCAGCCTCTCTGATTGTGGCTTTGACTTCTTTCTTTCCTAGTACTAGGAGTATCATTAGCAATCGCTTTGGTCAGTCCATTTGACCGAACATAAGGCTCTGAGTCTGTTAGCCAGCCTTATGGTAGAGGTACAGCCTAAACCAAGACCTCGTAACGACTGCTCGACTCACCACCGTGAATTACTCATGTCTGTGAAGGATTCTCTGACTGTTTTGTTCAAGTGTTTGGTTGATGAATGGATTGCTTTGATCGTTTGGAGGGTCTGCTTTGGCTGCTCTGACAGATGGTCCCCCCTCCCACAGTGGCCGCAGTGGGAGGATCCGTGCTCTGTCCATGAAGATTGGGCTGCTTTCGCTCTGCAAGGGACACCTTGAAGAAAAATACAAATGTAAGCAGCAGCACCCCCCCCCCCCCCCCCCCCCCCAGGCTCAGCTCAGGTGACCATTGCAGATGTGGTTTGACTTACTCCGCCAGCCCCTGGAGGATGGGCTCCCCCTTTGAGTTTCTTCCTTCTAGGGAGTTTTTCCTAGCACTGTCGCCTCTGGCTTGCTCTCTGGGGGCTTTGGGCGGGAATAATGTAAAGCGCTTTGAGCCAATTTAATGTTGTGAGAATGCGCTATACAAATTGAATTGAATTGAATTGAATTGAATTGAATTGAATTGGTTTTAGCTAGTCTTTAACATTTTTAGCCGGTCCCTTGAATATGGCGACCATGCCCGGACTGCTTGATTGTATCACGCAGTGTTAGTTGGCATCGTCCTTAATTATCAACATGTGTGATTAGGGGCGATTAGCAAAATAACAGCGTGCCTGACAGCTCCCGGAGACATTAGATTGACAGACTGCTTTGGGGGGGATGGGAGAGGGAGGCGTTCGCAGTACCGATTGCCTGCAGCGGGAGAATCCAGTTGGTTTATCTTAAGCCTTGAGGAGCGGGTTCCGTTTTCCTCTCATGGTGCCGACCTGCATTTGCAGCTCGCTGGAGGAGCGCGTCGCAGCGGGGAAGCGCGTCGTGACATGGCAGTGTACGACGACGGGGGGAGGGAGTATCATGCGGATCAAAGTCGTCCTCGGGCTCGATCGGGAACTGGCTCCTGTCATCACGTCGTGTTCACTATACTATTGCCTTTCGGCAGAGTGGGGGCTTAAACGGCCCGACTGTGGGGAGTGTTTTTGTGCCGACAGGAATGCTCGCTACCTTTGCGACTCGTGTATTCCAATCTCGATCGCTCCACAGATCCCAGACATTGTGTCTTGGACTCAGAGGAAATTTATTGCCTTTCTCTCAGTTCGACGCCCATCTGTGCTCCTTTTTCTGGGTAGGGGGGTTAGGGGTGGGCCAGCACCTGACGACTGAATACAGCATAAGGGCCAGAAAGGCTGATTGTGTCTCCGAAATGCTAAATTAGTCCCGTTAGTGTGCAGAACAAAGACGGCATTAGCATTAAAATGGCTCTTTTCATTTTATTTCTGCGACCTGCTTGCGAACAATAAAAGGAATTTTTCCACAAGCTCTGCACATATGCTTCATGTGGTGCTGGGTCCCAGGTCTGGCCAGATGCAGGTGAGGACATGTGAGCTTCCTCTTCTAGCTCATACTAGTTAATTTAAAACCGTTCGGTGGGTTTTCTGGAAAAGTCCATCACTGTCCCAGCCTGCTGTGACTATGAAGGGGGCCATCTGTAACACCAGGCCGGCTTGACTTGTAATTAAACGGTCGGTTAATCGCCCGTTGGCTGGGGATCTTCCTGGAACCTGTCAAGGTGTTAGGGAGCCCATCTGCCTCCTAACGTGTCCCCGGATGCTGGCTGGACTGGTGTGGTTTGCTTTGCGATGCCACTCTCCAGTAGACCAGCTCGACGTGCAGTTTAACTGGTTTGGTGACACTTCTCAACCCAACGTGAACTGCGGCTAAGCGGGTGCTCTTTAGGGCCACCGGGAGGACGTCGGTGATTTTCAAGGGCGTCGCCCTCACCTGTGGCCCCTCCCCTAATGTCCCCCCAGACGTCTTCTCCCAGGTGGCATCCTCAGCGGGCACTTGCGATCAGCGCCAGCTGGGGCTCCTGCTCCACGACGCCATCCAGGTGCCGCGACAGCTGGGAGAGGTAGCGGCCTTCGGGGGGAGCAACATCGAGCCCAGCGTCCGCAGCTGTTTCCAACACGTACGTAGCACGCTGGCCATTTGTACCGCAGATAATCCCGCGTCTTATTAGTGTTCCTGAAAAGAACCTCTAATTAAATGCTTACCAGAGGGAGTAACTGCCATTTTTTTTAGAAGTTGTCCTCTTATTTGTTGCTTAATTACTTCTATAAATCTTTGTCACTTCTTTAAATGCAGTTTTCCTCCTGTATAATTCAGGCTAGTTTCCCCATATCTGCCCCCTCCCCACACCACCAACCCAAAAAAAATAGAGAAAACCAGCACACTAAGTATGCAACATCTCAACGAACAAGGCCCAGGGTGCAACCGGTGACACCTGTTCTGGGAGCCAGTCTGGGGCGATATTTGCTGGAAAGACACACACGCACACAATCAGTGTCCTGTTGTTGATAACAGGTAACAGCTTTGTCTGTTGGTTTCCAGACAATAGTTTAAAAAAAGAAATGTAAATAAAAATTCCAGAGCCCCTAGGTGAGTGCAGTGTGTATGCCAGCTGCCTCGTGGCTGCCAGAGGTTTTGCTGGCTGAGCTCTTGCCTTGGTACCACGTCCATTCCTCAGGTCACCAGCAGGGCAGAGCTGGAGCCCCAACAGTTCGTGGACTGGATGCGCCTGGAGCCGCAGTCCATGGTGTGGCTGCCCGTGCTGCACCGCGTAGCGGCGGCTGAGACAGCCAAGCACCAGGCCAAATGCAACATCTGCAAGGAGTGCCCTATTGTGGGCTTCAGGTACAGCCTGCACCCCTGCCGTAGGGGACCCGGGGAGGGGGGCGATCATGCCGTGGGGGTCCCGCGGAGGGGGGCCCAGGAATGGGGCGACTACACCATGGGGATCTAGGAAGGGGGTATCTCAATTTTGGTGGCCCAGGATGGAAGTGTTCCTGTCATGGTGGTTCAGGCAGGCAGTGGGTGCTGCACACCCTAGGGGTTAGACTTTGCGCCCTCCAGCTTTGGTTAAATGTGAAAGCGCTTAGAAAAGCCGGGGAGCTACTAAGGGCAGGTAATCATCTAAATGTCAATCCTCGTTTTTAAGCAATTACCCTTTGTGAACTGGCATGCAGATGGAGAACCTTTACGTGGCTCTGCCCGCCGTCACAACATTTCGGTTACTGCCTGCCAACTCTGCTCGTCCTGACCTATCCCTTCTTTTATCCTTTCGGCTGTTTGTCCTGGACTGAGCGCCCCCTAGGGCCTGAAATGGGAGTCCCAGCATGCCGTGGATAGACCGCAATGACCCTTGTCTTGTTTTTTTGTATCGTGGTGGGACAGACTCAATCAGGGGCTCATTTGTGTCCGCCGGATGGGAGCTGATGTCTCACGGAGTGGAGCCCGGTGTCAGTGATGGGTTTCTTATTCCTGAACTTTGTTTGTGGATGATGGCCACCCGGTGTGGTCACATGACACAGCAGACTGGACAGGCGTCTGGCAGGAAAGAGCTGTCATGAGATTTTGAAACTGAGTGTCTCTGTCTGCAGGTACCGCAGCCTCAAGCACTTCAACTATGACGTCTGTCAGAGCTGCTTCTTCTCCGGCCGGACGGCCAAGGGCCACAAGCTAAACTACCCCATGGTGGAGTACTGCACCCCGGTGAGTATGCTCACGCCGGCGTCTTCGCGGCATGTGTCCCGGTCGAGTCTCACCCTAACCAATCTGAGAGGCAGATGAGAACTGAATAGAAACTTTTTTCCTTTATGTAGGATGTTTGTCGACGTCCCTGCGATGTCTGATAAAAGCTTGTTTAGGCCATAACTGAAATTTGGCCCCTCAACCCACAATCCCCCCAGAAGCACAGAACCTATAGCCATTCACCGGGGTATCTTATACTGTCAGATTGCTCATTAAGGAACCCTGGCTTGATCTCATCCCCCCTGGCACCGCCCCCCCCTTGCTAGAGTTCATAAATCAAGGGTGGAAGCCTTACCCTTGGTGCTCCGCTTCCTTCCCCCCCAGACATGCTCACCTAACAGGACTTTTGAGATGTCGGCTTTGCAGGACTTGAGAGGCGTTTTGAGAGTGCCCTTGTTTTTAATGAAACGTCCGTTCCCCAAGGGCGCCCTCTGAAAAGCTCTCGGCTTGCAGGGATGCAGGATACAGGAACGGGAACATTGGTGGGGGGAGGGGGCAATGGGAGGAGCCATCGTTAGGGACGCAGCATTTGCTACCATTAAACGGGAAAAACGTTCACTTTGCCGAATGGTGCTTAGAAGGCAATGCAGGCCATAACACAACTAGAGGCACCAGTCGTGGGTGGGTGGGTGGATGGATGGATGGATGAGCAGGTTATAGATGGAAACTCAAATTAATGGATGCTGGAGGTTGTCAGTTGTTTTTTATATGGGGACCTGGGGCCAAAGACTGCTGAGGTATTTGAATTTAACAGAAGCGGTCTGTCTCGTAGACCACCTCCGGAGAGGACATGCGTGACTTCACCAAAGTCCTGAAGAACAAGTTCAGGTCAAAGAAGTACTTCGCGAAGCACCCCCGTCTGGGCTACCTGCCAGTCCAGTCAGTCCTGGAGGGGGACAACATGGAGACGTAAGTGTCACAGTTCCAGCCTCCCCCCACTAGGGGTCATCTGACCTTAAAGCTTGGTTAATTTTGACCACATTTTTGCTCGTTAGTTCATCTTAGTCGGAGTGTTTGAAGTCTGTGAATCTGTTTCAGTGGGAGTGTTAGTCGGAATCACTATTTTCCTTGATTTTGGCTTGGCCCAGCCATAAATTGAGGTGCCTTGCTCACTGCTTGTTCACTGATGTTATTTCTCCTGGAAAGAAGTGCTGTGCCTTTTCCTCTTCGGGGGTCCTCACAGCTTAGAGAGCTACGAAGACCTAGACCGGGAGTGGTACCATTTAGTATGCTGGCAGCCAGGTTGGGGGGTGGAGCTTGGCCAGGCTAATAATTTTTCCTATCAGAAAATATGGTGTGTTGTCCTCATGGCAATCCCCTCTATGCCTTTCACGCTTCTGGTTCCCTAACAGTTGGATGAGATGGAGGAGAGGGTGTGTTGTGGAGGGAGGCAGCTTGGAAGGGCAAGTTGGTCTGGGTTGTCTTGGTGACAAGATGAAGCATTAGCATGTGAGCTCACTGAATGTTTTTCCCCATGCCATTCAAGATCATGTGATCAATCATATGACTTGTGGAGGGGCCCACCCCAATGTGATCAGGGCAGTGTTGAATGACATGTTGATACAGAGGATGATTGGTAACAGCCATTATGTCAGCTGTCTGTTGTATTTTCTAACGTGGAAGCCGTCAAATGGAATAACTGATGGCCATTAAGTGGCGTGAGACAGCATCTATAATTTGGCCCGTCAAAGCTGAGTGGACTCGTTCTTTAATCAATCAGTCCTCTTCGTTAATCCTACAGCTGTGGAAATGTCAGGCGGTCACCTACTCCCAAAAAAAACCCCAACACACCAACGATTAAATTTAATTCAGTTTGTTTTAATATAGTGCCTTTCACAAGTCACCCCAGGCTCTTGACATGGTTGAGCTGTAATACATTATTGCATCATAAATTCAGAATAATACATGAAAAAAGGAGTGAATGAAAGAATGAATGGCAGAAAAAAATGGAGCCAAAAACTCCCAAGTGGAGAGAAAAAAACCTCTGGGGGCCCAAGGTCCACTGGTTGCCCAAACCCCCAGGGATGGTAACATGTAACAAAAAGAGAGAATGGGCCAACTTGTTAAAAGAAGGTGTAAGCTATGGTCATGGTCAAAGCCAAAGTCCATCAATGAGACAGTCCAAGGATGTTTGAGTCCCGTCACTTTGTAGCATAGGCTGAACTTGTCGTCTTCCTCCTCATTTCCATCCTCTTCCTCTTCATTGTAAGCCACACACTTTAGATGTCAGTGTGGTGAGGTTGGGACTGAAGGCATTCCTGTGAGACTGCAGTAATGTTGGAATTTCTGTGTAAGTTCTGGAGGAGCCTGTGGGTTAGGGAGCGTCTGCCTCTATCTGCTGGATCTGCATTCATACCTTATCTGATGGTCCCTGCTATGAGCCCCCCACCCCACCCCACCCCACCATCGTTGTCACAGTCAAGCAAAACGAGACTGCACTCCTGCTCCATCTTCTCAGAGCCGTCCTCAAAATAAGAGATTTCCTTTCAAGTCTATATTTAGGGTTATTGATATTCATAAGCAGATTAAATTCTTGTTCAGCCCAAAAATTCATTTAACTTTTATTTCAAGATTACAAAGTATGGCGTGGCGTGGAGCTGGATTTGGGCTGTGACCACATTCTAATTACAACTGTTCTTCTGTGGTTTTCACCAGCCATCTATTCGTAACTTCAAAGTGCATCGATAGTTTGCTCTCAGCCAGTCGGTTCTTGCTGCCATGGTTCTTGCCCTTGCGAGCGCCCACTACTGGTTGCCCTCCCCGCGCTTGTGAGGGTGTATTTCATCGAAGCTCCAAAGCTCTGATTGTTGCTTCTGCCAAGCTCTGAGTTAAGTGGTCCTAAAGATCTCCTGTGATTTCCCCTTCCACCCCCCAACTCTTCCCACGGTTTCTCCTACAGCCCAGTTACCCTCATCAGTATGTCCCCGGAGCAGTATGAGTGAGTATTTACACCCCCCCCCCATGTAGTATGCTGCCTGCATGTCCCCAGAACTGCCCACCTCCCCCTCACCACCCTCTCAATTTTTAACACCCTAACATGCTTCTCTCACACCATTAAGATCAGTAATAACACTGGTCGCATCCATAGAGCACGGGACTCCAGTTGTTTCGTCCACACTGTTGCCGTTTGTTTGTTTGTTTGTTTGTTTTGTTTTTGCTTATTTCCTGAGCACCAGTGGCCATCCTCAAGTCCCCTTGTGTCCCCTCCCTCAGACTCTTGCCGTCACCGCACCTCTCTCATGACGACACTCATTCCCGAATAGAGCAGTACGCCAGCAGGTATCCGCCGTGCCCCCGCTGCGATAGCGCATGTGCCGGCCCCGCTTTTGTGGAACGGCATGTCATGCAGTCGACCTCCTTCGCTCGCCATCCCGGGAACATCTGTGTATTGTGGGTTTATCTCCAGACAAGCTCAGTGCTTTTAATCTGACTTTATTACTTTAAAAGCCTGGATGTGTCCCATTCAGACATGCTGGCCCTCTCTCCCAGGGCCTGGCCTTCCCGTCCCTCTTGATTTGGTATCGTCGTCGCACTCGTATTGCATTACTGATATCTTTTGGTCGGTTGGAAGAAAAAAAATCTTCATTTTCACAAAAGCTTTTTATATAATTTTTTTTTATGTGGTAAAAAGCTGCACTTTCATTCCGGCCCCAGGGCACTTTGGGTAACTGCTGCAAATGGGCTGTTAGTGTAATGGTGGGGGGTGGAGATCAAACCAGTGCCATGTTAGCTGAACGGGGGGAGCCTTATGCGTAATATGCACCCCCCCACTTGTTACTTGGCTTAAAACCCGTATTTAACTTGCATTCCGAGATTCATGTATTTTTAAAATCCTAGCAGCCTAAATGTAACATTTTATGTTATGTTAATCTCTCTCCCTGGTTGTTTATTTGAAACTGCTGCGAGCCACTGCGAAATCGAGACATCTGGGCTGCCTGTGGCATTTCAGGCAATTGTGCTGTTTTGCGATCAGCCATGGCCCTTGCTCATGCTTGCCCATCCCGTTCATTGGGGGGGGGGGGGGTGGCAGTAAGACAGGCTGCTCTCCATCTGAATGACCCTGCCTAACCCCCCCAACTCCCCCTGCCCCTGGCGCACACACAGGTTGGCCCAGATGGAGAGGTCGAACGGATCCTTACCCACAGACAGCAGCTCTGCGACGGGAAGCCTGTGAGTAACCGGGGCGACAGTTAGGGGTGAGGAGGGCGGGGCAGATGGTCGTGGCTTCCTGTCATCGGAGAGAGGGTGCAGGGGTGGGAGTGGGGGGGGGCAGATGTCATCCTGCTGAAATGTAATTGATTTAATAGCCTGGCTAAGCTCACATTCACATTTAAACGCTCTCATTGGAGTTGCCAGGACAGATTAATGGCGGACAGCCTCCACTTGCTTTGCAGGTGATGTAATTACCCCATGTGGGAAAGCAGACCTGAGATATGAATAAGAAGTAGACTGAGCTGGGGTTGGGGGAAGCTGGTTTAAGTCTGCTTAGCTTTGCTTTACCTCCTCACACTCACGCTTACACGGGCGCAGCTGTCCCAATGCTGATACCGGCTTTTGGTTCAGATTAAGGGGTCAGGCAGGGTCTGTGGGCCCGGTAACGGGGGGGCAGATGGCTTTGGGAAAGCAGCCGGTTTGCTACCATGGTGGAACATGGCGAGTGGCTGGGCCCAGGAGGGGGTCATTAGGTTTCAGATGTGCATCACTGTCGTCGTCCTTGGGGTCAGGGTAACGGACAGCACCGGCCATGGAGTGAGGGTGCACTGGAAACTGGGGCAAGGATGGGGTGCAGGACAAACAGCAGTGATGCCAAGTGCCAGCTATCAAGTCCCTGCCCTGTGCTGTGTTTCTAGCTCATATTTCTTCACATAACTAAGGCTTGGAGGGCGGGGGACCCCCCCCAATAACTGGTGGCTGAGATTTTTCCAGAGATGGGCAGTCGGAAGCAATCTGAAATCCGCGCTACGGCCCAGACACTGGCAGGAGGGAGCGACGGGGGCTGCGGTGCACCAAAGCGCACCCTCCACCCAGTCTCTAGGGGAACAGCATCCGGTTGAGAGGCTAGTGAGAGTCGTGAGCTGATGGACTTAAACCTTCACCCACATTGTAATGAAAGCCCCTCGGGGCCTCTTTGGTCCTTGAATGTGGGCCACTCACGTAGAGCGCTGGGCCACTTCAGCGGAAAGGTTTTAAAATGTCAATACTGTAGAGAACACTGGCCTCGAGCTCCCCAGTACCTGATGCAGTGGGGGAGGCTCAGTGGCACCCCCTTCACTTCATGTGGTGGATTCGGGTGTCCTGTGGGGCGGGGCGAATCCATTAGCTGCTTTGGCTCCTCGCTCCGGTTTAGTAGCGGAATAATTCGCCCCTTATTTGCAATGTATGGGATGTGGCCATTTGAAAGGTGTCGAATTGGGAGTTGAGTGACCGGAATAGCTAATGTTTCCTTAAGTGAATCCAATTTTTGGTTGGGGGGGGACTTGCAGTGTTTCGCTGATTGGTGAATTTCTGCTCAAACCGCCACTGAGCAATGCTGATGCCCTGCTTCTGGCCCCATCCCTCCCCTAACCACGCCCCCACAGGGATGACGAGCACGCCCTGATCCTGCAGTACTGTCAGACGCTAGGTGGCGAACTGCCGCTCAGCCAACCACAGAGCCCCGCCCAGATCCTGCAAGCAGTGGAGAGGGAGGAACGTGGAGAGCTGGAGCGCATCATAGCCCGACTGGAGGAGGAACAGAGGTACGTGCGCCTCCCACACGCTGTCAGCCAGTAATGATCCCCCCTCCGAACACATGATTCCACAGTACTTACCCAATCACAAATGTTTCCAACAGCAGTGACCCTCCAGCATGCTGTATATTAACAAAGGCCATTTCTACACGCTGGGTGATCAGTAGTCCCACATCCTAGTTGGTATGATTTAACATCACCCCTCTCCCTCCCTATTAACAGTACTTCTCTTCCAACCGGTGTCTATAAACATTACCTCCTCTGTTCTCATTACCACTGACGACAAACCCCACGACGCCCCTCGGCGCAGGCCACACCCCCACGCCGCCCCTCAGCACTGGCCGTACTCACACAATTTGAGCAGTTAATTTTACCCCATGGGCCAGCGGTGCAAGCCTCACAAGCACTTTTCGCGGGCTTACAGTATCTCTAAGAGGCAGCGGATCAGCCTGTGCTCTGAAGGTCAGTGCCGCAGATGGGTGACGTGATTTACGGGCCCCACGAGGCAGTTTGATGACATGGCCATAAAGCAGGGGGTGCATGGCGGGGGCCTGCAGGGCAAGATTACGCTGGGGGGCCGATTTCATTCACATGAAAGCGATAAAACATAGTTTTTTTTTTTTTTTGGGTCTTTTAGGTATCACCCAGAGGGCGTCTTGCCCCTTTCATCTTGGAGTCTTCCATAAGTGTGAGAAGCAGCTTGGCACCTGTGACAGGATCCGATCAGGGTGCTCACCCGGTTTGCTTGCTCTTTCTCTGTTTGTTGCAGAGCCCTAAAGCTGGAGTATGAGCAGCTGAAAGAGCAGCACAGTCAGAGGGCACTCTCAGGACCATGGGAGCCTAGGGCGGGGGCCCTTGGGGGCCCCGAGGAGGCAGAGCTGCTGGCCGAGGCCAAGTTGCTGCGACAGCACAAGGGCCGGCTGGAAGGGCGCATGCAGATTCTGGAGGAGCACAACAAGCAGCTGGAGTCACAGCTGCATCGCCTGCGGCAGCTGCTGCATCAGGTTGGCGCCCGTCGCTGTCCGTGCCCCTCTCTCAGCGGCTGTCCGTGCCCCTCTCTCGGCGGGTCTCTCTGTGCCCCTCTCTCGGCGGGTCTCTCTGTGCCCCTCTCTCGGCGGGTCACTCTGTGCCCCTCTCTCGGTCTGTCTGGTGCCTCACGGTCTGGTGCTGCAAACTCGGCAAGCTTAGTCTGTCAAGAAGCTGCTTTTCCCGTCTGCACCCCCGCTCTTGCATGGTAGTTGTAAATCCTCGCCACCTTCGTTCACAGGCACATTCCCTGGGTCAGCGAGTAGGTCACACCGCTTCTCCATCCTTCTTCATTAGCAGTTGTCATGCAGATGGGTGACACGTGTGTCCCTGCATCGATTTTTATGAAACAGCAGGACGGTGAAACGCTCTATTGACTTCCTGTCTAAACAAATATACCTTCCTGTTCACCCGGTGACCGATAGCCAGCCGATCCCCAAAAACATTATTTACATTGAGATAGCACTGTTATTGTGTAGAGGAGTGCTCCCGCGGCACTATCGGTACTCCTGTGGGGGAGAGCTCCCGTGGAAGTATCGCTACTCCCGTGGGAAAGTAAGATTCCAGTCTTTGAGCCACACATTTGGGTAGGTCGAGGCAAATCTCCCAATAGGAGCTTCATCTGCGAGAGCCCTAGGTGGGCAGGGCTGTGGATCCCCAACTTCAGGTTTCTCTCGTGGTCTGCACAACCCAGGCTCCTTCCTGGCTCTACGATCGTCACAACTGCCATCTGGCCAGAACTTTTCCGCTCCGATTTTCCTTCTCATCAGCAAAAGCTGAATCGGATCCTTTACCCAGTGGGTTCTGCATTTGCTGCCTCATGAGTTTTTGGCAGCCAGTGCCCCCCCTTCCTGTGTGAGGAGAATCCACCATCTGCGGCGAATGGGTGTGCGCGGCAGATCGGTGACGGCTGCTTTTCTGGGGCTCGCCGAAACTGGCCAGAATGCTGTAATCTCGGACAAACACACAGCTGAAAATCGCCGGCAAGGAAACCGGTCTTCCCAGTAATGCCTGGGCTGTTTGTAGATGTATGGTCACTGGGAATGAGTCATGTGACACTTTTCACCGCAGTTTAACTTTCTTCTGCTTTGGTTATTTCTGTCCCACTCTGTCCCACCTGACTTTCCAAAACTGATGTTAATGTATCTGTGCCCTCCCCTCCCCCCACACAGCCTGAAAGGGACCCCCGGGTCAACGGTGTCACCCCAGCCTCCCTCCTTCAGGAAGACCTGCCCATCAGTGATGATCATGCAGGTCAGGACCACCCCATGCACCATCCAGTCGTAACATCGTATTGTTCTAATTCATATGCTTAAGTCCCCCCCACCCCCCCCCCCCCCCCCCCCCCCTCTCCCCCCTCCCCCCCTGCCCCATCCAC
>JAAGVU020000039.1:20248882-20267140 GCA_011763525.2 Mormyrus iriodes
ACCAGGAACCCTCCAGTGACGTGGCGGTGACCAGGCCACATCCAATGACGTGGCAGTGACCAGGAAGCCTCCAGTGATGTGGCGGTGACCAGGCCGCATCCAGTGATGTGGCAGTGATCAGGAAGCCTCCAGTAATGTGGCGGTGGCCAGGCCGCATCCAATGACATGGCAGTGACCAGGAAGCCTCCAGTGACGTGGCAGTGACCAGGAAGCCTCCAGTGACGTGGTGGTGACCAGGCCACATCCAATGACGTGGCAGTGACCAGGAAGCCTCCAGTAATGTGGCAGTGACCAGGCCGCATCCAATGACGTGGCAGTGACCAGGAAGCCTCCAGTGACGTGACGGTGACCAGGCTACATCCAATGAGGTGGGAGTCACCAGGAAGCCTCCAGTGACGTGGCGGTGACCAGGCCGCATCCAGTGATGTGGCAGTGACCAGGAAGCCTCCAGTAATGTAGCAGTGACCAGGCCGCATCCAATGACATGGCAGTGACCAGGAAGCCTCCAGTGACGTGGCAGTGACCAGGCCGCATCCAATGACGTGGCAGTGACCAGGAAGCCTCCAGTGACACAGCCTTCTGTCAGGTGGCTCCAGTCCGTTGCTCCGACCAGAGATTCTCAAGCCATCAATGGACGCAAGCCACCAATTCAGAAACTGACAAAGTGGATTCATCGGCAGGTGGCAAAACATCACAACGTCCATGTAGCTGCCAGCATGAGCCACACTGATCCCCCCCGCACTGGAGGAAGGGAATGATCAGCCCAGGGAGCTTCACGTCCTGCTGTCCTCATGTGTACCTTTTCAAAACACAAGGACCCCAGATTGAAACTACAAGGACAGGCTGACCTGCAGCGTCAGCTTGGGGGCAAAATTTGAATTCATTTAAATGGAAATTGAGCTGTGGGGTACATAGATATACCTCTAGGTTACAGACTGTCCGACTATGAAGACTTTACCTTGGAGAGTTAAAAAAATCTATCACATTTGAAATTATTTATAATACAAGTAATGAATCAGGTTCAGAATTAGCTTTACACAGCATTTAGTCCAACCCAACTAAATGATCTTTGATCAGGGTAAAAAGTCAGACCCCCTCTGCATAGCAAGGACAAAGAGAATTAATTCAGTCTTAATCAGTCTGGCTCTTGTACCAGAGTTACAGCGGGTGACATTCAAACTCTTTACATTCTCGTACACTCTAAGCACCATCATTCCTTACTTTTTCTTACCCCCCCCCCCCCCCCACTTTCTGGAGAAAAGTTGTTCTCCAAGCACACCAGTTCCCCCTCTTCCCCTAATTGTATTTTCCGCAGCCTCATATTCTGTGGTCTGCCTGCAATACGGTTCTGCTGCACGATCATTGAGGTATGGTTTCCCTGATCTTGTTTCCCCCACTGCTTAGTATTTGGGAAGCTGGGAGGGGACGATGGGCTCGGTTAATCGTCATCGACATCATTGTCATCTTGGTCATCCTCATTTGCCGCCTCAATGATGTCATACAGTACACATGTTCTCGTTTCTGCTGCTGGATGTAACCTGTAAAGGCGCTTTGTACAACTGGAGGGCTGCCTTTTCTTGGGGAGAGGTGCATTCTGGTCAAATTTCTGCCCCCCCATCTGACTGCCAGTGGTGGTAGTGCCGGGTACCGGTACAGTACCAGGTCATGTCCCCTTTTTCCCCAATCCAACTGACCAATCACGTCCTAGTGCGAGTGCACTTCAAGTAGCCTCACCTCCACGACCTTCGGCGTGCGCAGACCGTCAAGAGGAATTCAAAACCCACAAGTTAATCAGACCTGATCTCGGCTCCCCTGCTTGCCAGCTCTTTCCGGCCATGACCACTCGCTCCGCCTTTGCCTCACTATCTTTCAGAAACATGCTTCTTTAAACATTATTTGGGTTCGCTCCCTCGTTCGCTCTCTTTCATCTCTTCATGGTTCATTTAATGCTAAGACACTCTAGCATCTTCCATATTACCCATACTGCTCCTCATCAAATAATTCACGTAGTTTCCTCCCGCATCTGCCACCATTCCATTACTCCTTTGAACTCGCGTTAAATCTCAGGAAAAACCGCATTCATGCGGTCGTCTCATGGTTTATTGGGTGTACCTCTCCATTAAACTGCTCACCCTCCCTCACTAAAAGTTGGCCTTTTTGAGCCAAAAAACACGCTCTACACAGTTAATGAACTGCTATGACATTTATGAATGGCTTCGTTCGAGGCAATATGTCCTCATAAAATGGTCTATTTTAAATGTCCTTTAACCATGCTAAACTTAAGAAGTCTTTTATTAACCTTAATAAATCTCTGAATTGGTCGATGTCCACATCATTAATGTAGTAAAACCACATGGTTTTTCTCTACTGTCTATTGGGGGAGGGGCATATCTGGAGGACAGGCTGTTTGTCCAATCACACTTCATCCCCCTTCACCGACGGTCGTCTCCCATGGTTACCAGGTCTGTCCAATCCTGACCTCCGTTGCTGGGGTTACTCCTCACCTTGTAATGCGGCACTTTTGTACTAAAAGGCAGATGGGAGCCATTTATCAGCTGTCCTTTATATTGGAAAAAATGTTCCAAATTAGCTTTAGAGTTATTAGATGTGCTTTTTTAAAGTAAATGGTCTTCAGTGAAATAATGCACGCTGCTGTCCTTTCTTGCCGCAAATTAATACCCTGTGCACCAAAGCAAGGCTAATTGACCAAGGTTAAGTATAGCTTATTCTCCACCAATGAAGGGGGCTTTAATTGAATTGTTTTTATTGACTATTTATACTTTGCGAACCTGGCGGTACAGCTGCATTGGACTGACTTATGAAAATGCACTTAACTGTGTATTTGGAGAACACATGGAGCTGTAGATTTGTCCTTCTTTTTTCCGTACTCCACTGTCCATTTTGTCATTTTCAAAACACGGGGAAAAATTGCTTTCTGTTTGAATGTTTTCCGGTGGTGGTTTATTTTCAAGAGACATTATGTGGCTGCTTTAATGTAAAACCTTTAAAAAACAGAATGTTTTGATGGCGACGTTAACGGTGTTTTGGAGTCCAAGCTGAAAACAGCAAAACAATGTTCAGAAGAACCAGCCGTGACTCGGGAGTCAGGATATTGTCCCTCAAATGTTACTGCCAGGCGTACGCTTGAAAGGAGGTTTTCGGAGTAATTAATTTTTATTGAGTCGTACTTCATGCTTGCTCCTGTATGGGGACGCACCATTGTAAGAATCGTTTTGTAGTGAAATGGAAAGCACTCCAGTACCTGCAAAAAGGTAATGAGAGATTAAAGCCCCAGCCACTGGAAATAAGAAGACCCTTGTGCCCTTGTGTTGGATTTTAATCTGGAATACATTTATTTTTTTTCCACAAAGGCTGCAAACATTAATATCCCTTATCAGGAGGCCATGTCAGAGAAAGATTGTTCAAATGTAGACCTAGGACAGATGTTGAGATTTGTACAGCTGATTACAAATTCAGTCTAAGCTATCCATCTTCCTACCAGTAGGGGGTCTTAGGGAGCCAAGAGCCTATCCCCAGTAGCACAGGGTGGGGGGGCCCTGGATGGGGCGGCAGTTTATCACCGAACTTGCACATTTTGGGGAATCAAGATGCCGATTCTTCTAAAAATGTCTTCAGACTATAGGTCTCACCCACAAACATGAGGAGAACATGATATCTCCATGAGATTTAGCACCCCAAACCCGGAGGCAAGAGGCACCAGCACTACCCACAACTAGAAAAGCACAGCTGGACATTCTTTTGACGTGTATAAACAAAAGGTATGTTTGTATGGGGGGGGCAAATCATCGCTGTCCAGTGAAAAACAAGTATCTCCAAAAATCCATTATTTCAGGAGCGTGAAAAGACGTGTTCTCGGAAACTACAACACAACCCTAAAGCAAAGTTACAAAACACGCTTTCTAACCTATACTTACACAGGCGTCAGTGAAGGGTTTAAGGTTTTGAATGCATTCGTGTGGATTATTGCCAGCACGGCAAATATTTCATTCAGCAAGATACAAACAAATCTCGCTTTATATTCACAATTAGCTTGCAACTGAACTATCGACATTTAAGTAGTTAAAATTTGCAATATTAACTGATTCATGTATGTATGAATTACTTAAATGACTTCATAAAACTTTTCATCAGTCAAAATATGACAAACGCTATCAGTAGTCAGAGGAGAACGGCTGTATTCCATCTGTAGTAAAAAGTCACAATTGTCAAAAAAAATGAGCATGCATGGTTTTTGTCGGACAGTGATAGTATCAATCAATCAGTATTTAGTAATAGCAATGTTTTAACCGCAGAGTTTACAAAGTGCTTTACAGACATTTTAAAAGAAAAAGTAAATTAGCACACAAGAACATAAAATATAATCATTATCATTTATTATAACAACAACAAACACTGCCACCACCGGAGGACTTTAGCCACCTGTGTTCTCAGTAGGAGCCTAGCATCTGCCTCTAGCATTTTCAGCCTGGTTTTGAAATTACTAAGTCCTCCAGTAGCGCTTAGGTTTCCTGGGACCACGGTGACTAAAAGCTGCCTCCTCCCTACTCAGCCGGGTTTTAGGAATAATGATTAAATTACTCTTGGATGATATGAGTGCCGTGCTTGGGGTATACCTTACAATCATATCACTGAGGATGGAGTAAGACCATGTAAACATTTAAAAATTAGCAAAAGAACTTTAAAATCAATCCTAAAAACCTTAGGAAGCCAGTGCAGGGATCTAAGAGCAGGTGTGTAGTGAACCCTGCGACTGGTGCATGTTGACACCCTGGCAGTGGTTTTCTGGACCCGGTGTAAATTTGAAATAGATTTCTTAAGTAGACCAGACAGGAGTGCATTAAAGTAATCTGTTCTACTTGAAACAAAAGCATGTATTAGTTTTTCACAGTCAACATATGGCTGTATACCCTGAGTTTTGGCTATATCACGGAGGTGATTGTATGCTGTGTTGCAAACAATGATGATATAGCTATTAGAACCAAGACCACCATGGAAAAGGACTCCCTGGTTTCTAACTTGTTGTTTGACCTTCAGAGACATTGATTTGAAGTAAATCAAAATCAAATCAAATAAAAATAAGTTTTGTGAATCCACGAGTTTGTCATCCATGCATTCAAGCAGACAGTGGATAGACCCATGTGCATCAGCAGCTAGAGACAGATATAGCTGTGTGTCATCTGCATGCTGATGAAAGCTGATTTTACGTTAATTGATTATACTGGACAGCATGTATGTAAAGGTCAAATAATATAGGGCCTAAAATTGAGCCTTGGGGGACTCCACGTGTAACAGCTTAATGCTCTGAGTCACAGGTGTCATATGCACACAGTATTCACACTCACTTAGGTATGATCTGAACCAGTCTAAGACTGTACCAATGAGGCCAACCCAGGTGTGCGGCTGATTCAACAGAATGGAGAGGTTACCTGCATCTTTGTTTAACCAGTGATGATATGTCTGGGGTTTAGCTAGAAATTCTGCCCCCCCCCCCACTTTGGTTGGCACTTTCAATCTGAAGATGTACAGGTCCCCCTTTTGTAGATGGGGGGGGGGCTGGACTCCCCCTCAGTAGATTTCACTGATCCACTCAGTAGATTTTGTGGCCCCTATAAAGTGCTGGGACCCTTGAATCTGCCCCTCCGATGCCCCTGGCTGCTGCATAAAGACTTAACACGCAGATCATAAAGAGATTCAAGAATCAAGATGCTTTATCAGTCCTGTGTAAGAAGTGCATTCAGCCACACTCACTACAGAACGACAGTATGCTAATGAACAACCAAAAGACAATAGACTCGCAAGAGAGCAATATGGTGAATTTTCAAGGTTATAAATGCAAAATTTGAAATTCATGTAGCCAGAGGCAAGTCCCGGCCCGTTCTATGCTTGCTAGACACCGTTAAAGAGAATAGACAAGTGAAACATTGAATTTCACAAGCTAGTCACTATGGTAGGGGCCCAGTCTACCATCTTACCTTTCTAACTTTTTTACCTACCTAACTTTTAATGTAAACCTATACGTTTTTTTTCTTCGGCTCATGTCACAAGACATTTGCATGAAGGCCTCCACAGAGAGATAACACTCGATGCCATTGTTCTGGGAATGAATGAAAAGCAATTTTAACAAGTAGGAGACGAAGTTCCAGAGAATTCTATTGTAAATTGAAATGGGCCCCAGTGCTGACTGTGAAAATGAAACACTGACAGGCTTTGGTCTGATGCTGTACGCGATGCTGCATCCTGGGTGCGACATAGGGAAGCTGTCTTGGCCTGAAGCAGCCTTTAAAATGAAGTCTTTGCACACATTCCCCTTTGTCTTTAAAATGTATGTTCTGGAAGCCCTTCACATCACATCTTTGTGAGTGACAGACCTGGCTGGCACATGGCTTCTAAGAACACGATGCAATCCTGAAGGAATCTTAGCGTTGGGGATTATCTGGGGAGCTTTTGTGACTGTGGTGGTCCCTGAAGCTTTGGACTGAACCTTTTAAGTAGGAGGGAACACAGTGACAGAAGCCGCATCCTGAGTTGCTTGCTGGGTCAAAGGCTCAAGAGCCAAGCTGTTGTACCCTTGAGTAATGGTACTTACACAAGCTAGCAATGCAAAAATGAGTTAAACTGCTTTGGATGAAAGCCGTGGCTAAGCAATTAAATATGATCAATTATTTGGAGACGCGCTTTTTTCATCCATACCATGGGTTAGCAATTTAATCAAAAGATTAACAATTTGCCCTTTATTTTTCATTAATTTTTTACTTATTGTTCTTTGCTTTAAATCAGCTATAGAAAGAGAAGCGTAGGTTATAAATTGAATTTTTATGAATAAGACCTCAGTTCCCCTCCTTAAGTACTGCATCATCTACCTACTCTATCCGAGTACCGGCCCTGGGAGAACATCGTATGGAAACATTAAGTCAGCATGAACAACGAGAAAGGCGTCTTGTGTTCTGAGCTGAGTTTCATTTTTCTTGCTCAGCTGGGCTCCTAGAGTCACTTATCAGGTTGTCACGTTTCGCCCAAATCTCCGGAACCGTTTTACACGATGTCACCACCCCCCCCCCCACCCCAAATGCTTTTGTACCTGGCTTGTCTTGACTTTCCTTCTTAATCCCAGGAGTTGAAACTACAACCTAAAAAAAAAATAACACAGAACACACTCAGCTCATAAATATCCGCCCCCTCCACCTTTTTTAAGCAGTTCTGTGTAGATGTACTTCTTCTCCTATTTATTTCTCACTTTTCACAGTGTGTTTTGATACAGCCTTGTTCCTGGAAGGTTCCTGAATACAGGGGATAGCTGACTCATACCTGGATGTAAAAAAAGACTCTGTGTAATGGCCCCTCACTTCACTTCTGGCTTAGCCTAGCGGTCCGGCTCTCTCCCCTGGCCTTTTGCTTGTGGTAATTAAGACACTTCTGTTTGAACCGTCTAAGTGGAACCTTCCCCATTTCTGTGGCCACTTATCAATCTCTGTTCTGGGCTAAGCCGCTGGCCTCGCTGTTATTAAGCTGATAGATGAAGGCTTTTGGTCGCCCGCATGGGCAGCCTTCACCCAGGGACCCAAAGAAAGGATTAAAATGGATTTCTCTCTCCATAGAAAGAATGTTTTACTTCCATAACAGTAATTACTGCTCAGTACACTCTAAGACAGTAAGCCTCAAGTCTTTTTTTTTTATCTCTTGCATATTAATGAAACATTTGCAGTCCCCCCCCAATGCAATCATAAAATAATTTAATCTTTAATTATTTCCTGTTTTCCCCAGAAATTATTTGTTGTGAAATGAACGTTGGAGTTTCCATTTAACTGAATGTTTTCAGTTAATGAAACTTGGATAAATTTAATTATGGAATTTATTTGAATGGAATTTATTTTGCTTGTTTATCAAATATCATTTGCGCCCCCCTCCACCACGGTGCTTCAAACTACTTTTGTAACTTGATGAAATTAGTGTTATAGTGCTTTAATTTCATCATATTATTTGTATAATGTAAGACACTGAGCATCACTTGATAATTACTTTGCACCCAAAAAAAGTCAAAAGAATCCTATAATTATGTGACATTATTGTGCCAGCAAAGATCAGGAAAAAAGTAGAGTGTAACTGGCATAAATATGGTCCCAAAAAACACACCTGTGTGTTCCAACTATACACTCAAGGAGAATGCTCTAGAGCAGTGTTTCCCAATCCCAGAGCTGGGGGGAGCATAAATGTGGACTGTCTGGCAGCGATCTCAAAGGGAGAAAAAACGTGGACCGGCCGTGGGTCCCCGAGAATCGGATTGGGAAACACTGCTCTAGAGAAATTATATGAAAGGTCTTCTTTGAGCAGTTTTGCTGGACCCATAGCCATGTCCCCGGATAGTGGAGGTAGCAGGTGATAGCAGCCTCTGCTTGTGGGAGGAATGGGTTATAAATCCTGCCGGATCCGCTCCAGTGCTCCGCCATCGCATTATTTCTGCAGGCGCTGCTCCGAAAGGGAATCATCTCACGTCTCCTCAGAATTCAATCTGCTTACTGGATGTGCTTTTCTTCCAGACTTGCTGTCTGGCTTTGCCTCGCGTGGTGGCGTCTGTCCCTTCATTACGCCCTAATATTTTTTTCAAGTGCTCTTCTAAAATTCCTTCTCATGGTATGCTATAACAGGGCGGAGTGACGACTAACCCCCACCCTCCCGGAGTCTGCTGTTACCCGCAAAGTAATGCCCCTGATTGCCGCCTGACCTCCTCACCGGCATTGCTTTCTGCTTGTCTCCGGTAATATTCGGCATGGACTCCGACACTTTGTTTAATCTTCAGGTCTTCTTTTTCCGCCTGTTCTCCATTTGACGAGGAGCCGCCGAGTCAGTCAGTCGAAGAAACCCCCAATTTAGTCCAGCTGGCTAATCCAATCACATGTCAGCTCTGATTGCATGTCAGGTCTAGTGGCGCATTGGGTTCTATCGTGTGTCTGTCTCACAGTCATTAGACCAATGGATAACAGACAGTGAGACCTTCTAGCTACACTCTCAGCTCCTACTCTGTCCCGACGGAGTCAAAAGTTATTCTCCAACCTCCTTACTTTTTGCTCACTTTCAAACATACAGCTCTGGAACAAATGAAGAGACCACAGCACGTTTTTTGTATCACTTATTTTGCATTTTATGGGTGTGTGTCTGTGAATAATATATACTTTTCTGCAATCTGCAGCCTATTTCTCATTAATGAAGGGCTGCTTCTTTGCTTTATGGGACTTCAGTCCTGCTTCTAGGCGCCTGATATGAACTGCCCTAGCAGTGCACTTCACACCTGCACCTAATGTTTCCCATTCCTTTTGAAGGTCACTTGATGTCATCTTCTGATTCAATAGAAGCTGTCGGATAAGTTAATGGTCATTTCTAATATTAGAAAGTTGCTTCTGCCCTCTACTTGGCTGGTTTTCTTTTCATTCCCAGTATCTCCTGTTTCACATTATTCTTGTGCACCGTGGTCTTAGAAATTTTGAGCCTGGAAGCAACCTGCTGCTCAGCGTAGCCTTATGCCAGCAAAAACAGGATAAAACCAGGATTTAAAAATGCAGATCTAAAAAAAAAAAAAAATATGGAGTGGTCTCTTAATTTTTTTCCAGAGCTGTATATTTGAAAATCAAATTCAGTTTAACTCTTAGACTCTTTAAAATAAAACTGAGGAAAGTACTTTTGCTGTACTACATGTGTTCAATACACATTCTGAGGGGAATGCACTGTGTGCCTGGTCCTATATCATGACTTTTAAAAGGATGGTCATTAAATGCTCAGTAAAGGCAACCAAATACTTTCCCTGAGTTTATTCATTGATGAAACCTCCCTGCGTCCTTTAGATCCTGTCAAAACAGGCAGAACCGTAACCCCTAAAAAGATTAATCTGAGGCATGAAATGTTTGTTTTCTGATTTCTACCCAGTGAGTGTGAAGGTTACGTCACAGCCTGAAGTAAGAAATGACATTGACAGCAATATAGCAGTACGATTTCCACATGGAAGGTCATCGGCAGGAAAAAAAACAGTTAATTCATCCCAGAGGAGGGTCTAAAAAGTCTTGAAACGTTTTCTGTATGGGATGTAATACCGTATGAAACACACCTATCTCTTGTGATGTTACAGGCCATGGCAAAGCGCCCTCTCCTGTTGAGAATGCACACAGCAATCCAGAGGAAGCTTATTCTTCAGCTACTCTACTGTCCACAGTGCATATAGAGACACATCCTGTGACGCACGTGTACCATCTGTGTCGTCACATCAGATAAAAACTCCTGCTGAGAAAACAAACAGCTGTTACTGCAGCCGGCGCTGAGGGCCGGCCTGCTGTTTTTTTGTAACGCAAACGGGATGCTTCACTCACCACTTCTGTGGTGTCTGTGACCTCATAATGCCCAGCTTTCCAAAGCTCCATCCTTTCAAGGTTTCTGGCATTTCAAAGCAGACCTAAGGAAGCTTGTTGCTTCTCTTTTGACTTAAAATCCAAGCGCTGTCGCCGTGCATCCTTCTACAGGTTCATACCATCCTTGGACACCTTTGCCATACGTGTAGAAACCTGACTAACAAATTTAATGAAAAAATAAATGCATAAATGAAATGTTTTCTATATGTTTGTCTTTCTTAACTTGCACGCAGCTGTGACCGTTATATATCAAGCCTTTACTGAAAAAGAGGCTTAATTGTGACAGGAGACAGCTTGTTATTTTGGATTGGATCAGTACACCCTCTCCGGTGTGATACGGATCCAACAGAATACAGGAGGACAGCGGCATGCTTTTCGTGCTTCAACAGCACTCCTCAGGGTCTGCGAGAGCTTGGGATTCAGGGGCGCCGGGCACCGTACGAATTTCAATCTCCAGACTCAGCATGAGAGCATGGTTGCATCATGCCTTGTTGCTGGCCTGTTAGCTTCAGCACTGTGTAAACATATTCTAATTATCTGCAGGGCTAAATTAACTCACTCACTTAACTGTAAAAAAATAGATAAACAGACAAGGCATTCCCTTGCAGCTAATACTCTCTCTGGAGGCACTGGGCCACGTTTTCTGCAGTATATTATAATGCTAGTGTGCTGGTTTGTTTAATCCTAACGGTGCAATGGACCCCAGCACAAGAGACAGTATCGAAGGTCTTCACTTGACTATAACAGTGCTATTGAAGTGGGGAAAGAAAATGTCCATAATCTTGCCGACTCGCCAGAATCACTCGCGCTCTAGGCAATAAGAACCAGCAGCGTCTCAAAAGTAGCTTTGAACCAGGATGCCTGTTTCAGAAACTTGAACTTTGTCTTGATGGTCTCGCACTGGACAGCAGTCTCTGCATCGTGCAAACTAGTCAGGTGCCAGGGTCATCACTGTGGAGAATTCTCACGGACACTTTGATCAAAATGCAATTTTTACCATGGATATGGTATTTAAAAATGTAACCAACATAGCTTTTTTTTTTCTCTCAATCAAAACATTTTGCCACGGTCACAGATGAGTTGTCCCACGGCCGTGTTTGTCCATGTACAGACAGGTTAACCATCCCAGGGCTGGTGTTTATTTTCTGGGCTCTGCCAGGGACCCATTAACCTAAGGTGGCATATCAGCTGACCATGGGCCTGCTCTACCCCAGGACCACTGCCCTGTCTGTGAAAACGCGACATGGACACAGGGGAGAGGCAGCAAATTTGATAATGGACTTGGTGCCAGTCCAGCATGCCAGTGGCAATGGTGGGCATCTGCCACAGAGCTCTGAGCTCCGCAGAGAGAAGCTGATGGTTACTGGCATCACTTTTAAGAAATGAGAAAATCAGCAAAGAAAAAAGAGATTTAAAATAAACAGCATTCTTATTACCGACCTTCCTTCCACTCAATCGCTCAGTATTGTTTGCAGGGAACCTTCTTTGTAGTTGGTCTGTGTAGACTTCACATAATGGATGGAAAAAAACTCAAGAAAGCATAAGTATTATTCAGGTAGGGGAGACTTTGTTCCATCACACCAATATAAATGCTACCGATACGCTCTGAGAGGCATTGCTGTTGCCCAGCGTTCGGAGTATGAAAAGGGACCTGCAGTGTTATAAGCCAACTTTTCAGTTACATACTGAAAATGATATGGTGCTTGTGTAGGGTAGATTACTCTCCCTGCCTTTGGAGTGAGCTCTGTTTATTGCAAAAAGATGAGTGTGGGGTACCGACGGGCTGGGATTTGGGTAGCCATGGCGGTGCGGTGTTGTGCGTGATTGGTCGTGCTGCTGCTGGTGCTCTGGGCCAGCCGGTTACTGTCCCTGTGGGGGGCAATTGATGACCAGAAGATGGTAAGAATGGGCTACGATTCGATCCCTGGCGGCTCCCTTTAAGCCCTGAAATACATTCATTTGTTTTTGAAGATCCGCTTAAACACAGATGTGGGAGAGGCGTTCTGAATACAAAGGGCCATTTCAGCAAAGCCAGACCAGCATTAAAATATACAAATGTGCTCCTGCCAGATCTCCAGCCTCGAACCTCTATGCAGATATCTACTCTGCATCTCCAGCTGCTTAAACATTCTACTTTGATATTTACAGTTGAGTTGTTTTCCTGAAGCAATTCAGGATATCTGCATATCTCACAGGATCCAACTGCAGTACTCTATTTGGGGATTGGAACTAAAATCCATAAAAACATATTCGTCCTCCATAAAAAGCTGTGAGATGGGATATTTGTGTTTTGTGACCAAATGTCTTTAAGAACACATCACCTTTAAGACTATAGCACTTGACACCTTTTCATTTTGCTTCGCAAAGTCTAGCGCCCTGTATTTCTGTAGTTATTGACTCATTAGGTAGAATGTCAGGGTGTTCCTGTAGTTGGGTGGGCATCTTTGGTTAGAGAAACCGCCCCAGTCAGTTGGACCTTAGATGCTTCCCGGAGGTCCTAAGATCAGAAATTTCTGCCCCTTGGACCTCTTGAGCACATTCCTGACTATCCCAATCTTGGGAGCTCCCAAAGACCACATCCAGGCTCACAAAGGCACCATGTGCAATATATGCTCGTGGGAGTTTTACTTACACAAACATGTTCTGAGGGCAATATGAAAAATGCTTAAAAACTAGCCCCTTGGACCCACCTCCTCTACAATCTGATTGGTTATCGCTCTGAACCAATCATTTTTCATTCTGCCCTCAGAACATTTTTGTGTAAGTAAAACTCCCATGAGTGCAATGTATTGATACCATTCCAGTTCATCACTCCATTTACTGCTGCTGCTGTTGCTGTTGTCGCATGCCTTTTTCAGTGACCTCCCCATTACTTGGGTAGAGTAGCTCAATATGAATTAGCAGCTGAGGGCACCAGACTGGCTAAGCTAACAGTTAGCCTGCCCGGGCATCGCTCCCCATCCAGCCGCCATCACTGGCATGGTCGCCACTCATTAAAACAATGGGTTGATCATTTATTTGTTGGTCATTTATGATTTTGGGAAATGTTCTTTTCCTAAATCTATTTAATAATCCTGCTATATCTAGGGGAACTGTGTTAATAATGAAAAAGTGAGACAAATGGATTTGAATTATTATGCTTGATAATTTTTGGAGATCCCTTCAGTCTTGTCAGGGTCATAAATATTTTAAATAAGTTGTCTTCCCCAGACATTCTGTTTTAATGTTCTAATGTATTCCAGTCTGGCAAAGCAGGTGTTCAAAAAAAGCTAGCTACACAGTTTGCATCACTGAGCTGCTGCCTTCCTCTCAGCCAGGGGACTGTTTCTTACTTTTAATTTTATTTGGTTAAAAATCAATTACGCTTCAGCAGCCAATTATTTCCGACATGGTGCTCTGATTTCATCCTTGCATGCTGGATCAGCCAGTCTCCTGCTCCCAGAGAGCTCCCAGAAATTCAGTGCGCATGTGTAATTACAGGTATCCTTCTCAGGGTTTTACTGGGATATTATAAAACATTATAATTCTCACAATAATGCCTTTCTCTGGGCCTGTTCATCCCACGTTCATACAGGCCTCTCCTGGCTGGTCCGGGAGGTGGTTCTGGAAGATTCAGAGTTGACCTTAGCATGTGACTCTGTGTCCTCATGTATCCTGAAGTGGTACGACCTTAAAGGGGATGTCTTCTTAATGGCAGGATCAGAATTGCCTCTGGTACGACCTTAAAGGGGATGTCTTCTTAAAGGCAGCATCAGAATTGCCTCTGGCATACTGTCCAGGCACAGATTTTTGGCCCCTAACCCAGACAAAATTTCTTTAGGTCTCCTGTCGCTTGCGGAATCATCCTAACTTTTCCCTCCTTTTACAGCACCCCAGTTTCCAGGATGTAAACCTGCTTATTCCTCGTGCTTGCCCAGAAAGGACACAGATCACCACAGCCCTTGTGGAATAAGCCATTTTATAAAAACAAAAAAGGGGAGACTACTGTTGAACGTGTTGACTGACATACACCCGCAATTAGTGAAATCTCAGCCTCCATTTGTTTTGAAAAATACAGTAAATTTATTATGGTCTCTCCTGCCGCCTTCGCGGTGGTACAGCATGAGAATTAAAAAGAAAAAGTTTTTCCCTCGGGTAGAGCACGAGAAAAGAAATGATGGATGGTTCTTTTGTGTTCTGAAGTGTTCTGAACACTCATCACAGAGTGATAAGATGATTATGGTGTTAAACGCTCTGTCAGTTACAACAACAGCCTGTCGTTTGATTTTATGATGGGGAAAACACAGAAAACAAGGAAAATTCTGTTTGTATTTTTAAATTCCACAGTTTTAATTTAACCATCTGGGTTGTGTGCACAGTCACTATACAGGTATCAGCTGACTGACTCCGTATGCCACCATGAAGGATGGTGCTGTTGATTGTGCTGATGGATGAGATAAAGATAATTAGTGTTAGTAATTGATAAGCAGTCATCCCACGTTCATTTTGGTTTCTCCAGCTGTTCTTGGTGCGTAGAACAACGATCGTCGCGAGAGCAGGTCAGTCTCTCGTAGTCTATTAACGTGGCAGGTAAGTCAATGTGGTGATGTTAATATCCTGCCAGTGAATGTGTTTCCAGTCTTCAGCACAGGGAGAGAGATGGGGACAGTCGGGGACAGAGAAGGCATTGGGAATCTGATTGGGACAATGTTTGACTACAGTATGTAAGTGTCAAATAGTAACAGTCCACATAATCCGCCTCAATCCCTACAGGGAATGATGTCAATATTCCATTGGACGCCGATGTCCAAAACACAATGACTTTGGAAAAACTTTGTATATAACCCTATACACTTGATGCCTGATAGCAGACGTTTGCACATATTCCTGATTAGAACAAGGCTGGAACATCCCCAATAAATTTCGCAGCACATTTTGATCTGGTCAGCAAAAAAAGCATTAAATTAAATTTTTAAGACACCTGCTGTGTGCGGATGTGCTTCAAGTCACACAGGCAGTGGCTGAAAATGTCAAACAGAGAGATCTCCTTCTATCTGTTTGCCCCGTCTGCTGCTACACAGCATGATTAAATAGAACACACACCGTTTTTAGGGTGTACAATTAATGCAAAATCACACTGAGATGTGTGAGGGTGTGGATCTTTTAGGGGGAAAAGGTCTGGGGATGTAGGGTGATCAAGTACAAAGTGTATGAAGGAAGTTTGCTGTGTGTGTTTGTATGTGTGTGTGTGAGAGAGAGAGAGACAGAGAGTGAGTGAGTGTGTGTGTGGGTCATGCAAGGACATAAGTTTCGATTGAATATTTTGGGGGTTGAGGTCTCCACCCATTCTTCAGGACAACATGATTATTTGGGGGGGAGGGTTGTATTGGTTGGTTCTGATTATTGGGGGGGTCACAACCCCACCATCCCCCCCATAATTTATACCCATGGGGTCATGTATATATTACATTGTGGGGGCCAAATGTCCCCAAGGTCCCCAAAAGGAGAAACTCAATTTTATAAAAATCTGTGGCTGCAATCAAAAAACTAAAAATGCCAAAGGACTTGTATTTTGTTTGGTTACTTATGGTTAAGGTTAGGGCTGAGTAGGGGTTAAGGTCGTCATTGCTGGGAATAGGGTTTGCCCATCAAAATGAATGGATGGTCCCCACAAAGATATGAGTACAAACGTGTGCGTGTGTTTAGTAGGGGGGGTGGGGAGCTCGGAGCTCTGCCTCTTCTGTTGGGGGTGTACAGGTTGGTCGCCTAGGTTATTGACCAAATTATCTTTGCATATTGTTTGCCTACCTGCTTATTCCATGAAGGCACCTACAAAAATCCCCCCATTCCATCCCTCCAATTCCCCATGTCCCACAGATCTGTTCACTGTTCCGAAGACATTTTTCACACCAACAAAAAATAATGGTGAAAAATAACATGTTTTATAAAACTGTCTCGCCTGTTTATTTTGTCTCTAGCTGGCAAAACAAGGCACTGGAAATGTGAAATTCTGATAATATAGTTATTCACTCAGTCACTTGGGATAAGAGACCATTTATCTTCATTTAACTAAATAGGCTTTTTATATGACGGTTTATTATTACCCACCAACAGATGTTATGTCTCATACACCAGGGAATGTACTTTTATTTCAGTAGATGAATTGACTTCTAAAACCTAAATGGATTCCCTCTATGCTCATCATAACTTTTTAGTTAAATATATTTTATTTACAAATAAATTCAGCTTTTTTTTGGTTTTTGTAGAGAACCCTTAAAAACAAAATTTTTACAAGACCAGGGTTAAACATTACATTACGTTACAGCATTTAATCTTATAAGACTGTAGAAAAATGGTGGTAAAATATCTCCAGGTGGTCCAAGGCCTTCCGGCTGGCCAGACAGTCAGAAAAACCTAACTCAAGAAAAGGTGGGTACATGCCCTTTGAACAGAAGCTAAGGTTAAACGGCGGCCATCTGTACTGCACTGTGTTGAGGCCGCCAGTAAGGGTCATCCGTCCATCTTCCAACCACTTCTCTGGGTCCGGGTCACCGTGGGGCCCGGATCTATCCCAAGTAGCACAGGGCTTGGGTGCACCTTAGAGGAAATGCTAGTCCACAACGGGCATTTCGGAAATGTGCATTAGGTTAACCAGGAACATTCAGATATTAAGTGACAAGTATGAGGGTGTAAATGATGATCTACATCGATGTCACAGATCTTCCCATCAGAGGATAATACAGTTACCTTTCTAGTTCTGTGCAATTTCTATGTTTTATTTTTCATAGAATCTTGTTGTGTAGAGTTGCACTTCTCCAGTAGTCGTCGCTTATACAAACTCAGTGATGGAACTTCGTTTCTCTCTGTATACGCCTCATTTTTTTGCCGCAGTGTCAAAATATAGGGGAAATAGTGAGAGTGAACGAGTAAGAACAAGACAAAACATTAAATCAAAGTTTAGATGAAGATGATGGAAAGAGGAAGAATGAGAGAAATGGGAGCGACACCCAAATTTGAAGAAGGCAAGAGATTTGGGCACAGTATCGCTCAAAATGACGGCATTTGAGTAGAGGGCATGTCGGGTAGCTGTTGGAGAGAATTCACAATGGACCTCCCAGCACTGAAGAGATGGAGGGCCCTTCTTAAGAAATCCCCATGAACAAGGCAGCAGAACCTCTTTAAACTGAAGCCCCGAGTCAAGAGAGAGATGTGGGATTTTTGAAAGATGGGCATAGATCACTCTAGCTTGAGATGGGGGGGGGGCATTTCCATCAGAGGCCTCAGCACTGAGCGCTGAGGGACTATCTCTGATAAATGCCCCAGTTCAGAGGCAAGGGGCAAAGGCTGCTCTCTACAGGAGACACAAAGTGCCCGAAAAAGACCTCGGCTTACCTGGGTGCAACATGGAGCAAGAGCCAGGACATCTCAAACAGACCAAACAGAGACCAGGATGGTGAAATGGGCCTCGGGAGCTAAAAGCTTAATCAGCTTTTTTAGATAAATAAGGACCTGATCTTTCACAGCTGTTTGAGCAAGGACAATAATTAGGAAGTCTGTCCTCAATATAACAGCCAGTGACAAGACATGATGACAGTATTTCCTGCAGCATTTAGATAGATTTTTTTTGCCTGATGGGATGTGGATTGTGATCCTCAAAAGTGAGGGATTTCAGATATCTAACCTGCTACAGGTTTAAAAAAAAAAAAAGACGTTTTAACATTTCTGTTACCTGAAAGTTAAGAAATCACCTTCATTGTGCAGTATTTCTGTACTGTAGGATGTGTACCTTGGATAAGGAGATAAAGGTCAGGTCTGTGTTAAAATGGCACCTAAGTGTTACGCTGATTCTGAAAAACAAACTTTTAAG
>JAAGVU020000039.1:20273201-20306907 GCA_011763525.2 Mormyrus iriodes
GGACGTTCCACATTATTAAGCAGACCACCATTTTCAAGCAATATGGGAAAGAAAAAGGATCTCTCTGCTGCCGAAAATGTGAAATAGTTGAATGCCTTGAACAAGGTATGAAAACCTTAGATATTTCACGAAAACTTAAGCGTGATCATCGTACTGTTAAGAGATTTGTGGTTGATTCAGAGAACACACGGGTTTGTGCAGATAAAGGCGCAATGAGGAAGGTTTCTGCCAGACAAATACATCAGATTAAGAGAGCAGCTGCTAAAATACCATTACAAAGCAGCAAACAGGTATTTGAAGCTGCTGGTGCCTCTGTAGTCCCGCGAACGTCAAGGTGTAGGATCCTGCAGAGGCTTGCAGTTATGCACAAACCTTCTATTCAGCCACCCCTAACCAACGCTCACAAGCATAAACGGCTGCAGTGGGCCCAGAAATACATGAAGACTAATTTTCAAACAGTCTTGTTCACTGATGAGTGTTGTGCAACCCTGGATGGTCCATATATATGGAGTGGTGGATGGTTGGTGGACGGCCACCATGTCCCAACAAGGCTGCGACGTCAGCAAGGAGGTGGCGGAGTCATGTTTTGGGCCGGAATCATGGAGAGAGAGCTGGTCGGCCTCTTTAGGGTCCCTGAAGGTGTGAAAATGACCTCTGAAAAGTATGTGGAGTTTGTGGGTGCTATGCTGAAATGTAACTTGACCTGTTAAGATGTTTTTGATTGAAATAGCTTTTGATTTCAGTAAATATCACCTCCAAATACTGCAAATTCAACAAATGACCATTTTCAGTTCTTTACAACCTATAAAATGTTTTGAAACACTGTTGTGCGTAATAATTTGGAACAGTACATTTTTAAGTTTTTTATTTTTGAAAAAAATACTGTTATCATTGGGAGGTTTGTTCAGTAACATTCGAATTATACTCTAATGGTTGATAACTTGAAAATTATGCTGACTGTCATTTGCATCGACTAGGAAAATCAGAGAAAAGTGTCATTTACATAATAATTTGGAACGCGGTGTATGTAAATTGTGTCAAATCTGTCAGTAAAGTTGAATATTTAGTGCCGTTACCAAGAGAAGAGCTCTGCAATATGCTGTTTGGTGACTTATGTATGACGTGCACAGGGTTGTGTTTAGGGTGATTTCTTTGTTCAGGTGGGCAAAACCCAAGACCCTCTGCGTGATGTGTTTTTAGTGAGAGCTGAGATATATAATAGCTGGAGGTGTTCGTTTGTGGCCTAAAATTGGCTTCAGTTTGTTTATTTGTTGTACTAAACCCCACACTGATTGTACGTTAAGCCATTTTATAATGACACTGGAACGGCTGGTTTGCGTCCCGCTCTTCTGGAGAGTGATGTCACAGAGGGGTGGTGGATTAACCAATCATATCTTTTGAAGGACTTGGAAACAAATCTGGCAGCAAGGGCACCTTCCATGTATTAACTGACCTTTTGTGCCATTGCTTTAAAACACAACCCCCCCCCCCCCAATGGCTTAAATAACAGATGGTGCAGTCCCTGGTGGGATTTATTTTATCCCAGTCGGTATAAAACGGGCAGCAGTGGTCTCCTGGGAGGGTAAAAGGTTAAAATGATGAATATATTGCGTGGCTTTTCGAGCACTTGACATAAGGAAGCAATCAGGCAGGTGAAGCTATGCCGCGTCTCTGTGATGAATAGCCTTCCGTAGCAGACAGCTGTGAGCTAATAGACCTAGCCGGAAGATGTATGGGGAATTTATGGCTAAAAATACAGCCGGGGCAAACGGCAGCCGGTACTAAGATGCGTCTGTGGCTGTTGCTAGCTGGCGAGTGAGCTGTCATCTCTCCATGGGCGCCTCGATCACCTGTGATGGAGCGTAATGTTCACACAAACAAGCCTCATCATTGCTGTGTAATAGCACCCCCCCCCAGATCCTCACAGATATGATCTAGAGTCCGTTAGGGTAGCAGCTGTAAGGCCGCAGCTGGTTTCTGTCGAGCAGGGTATTATTTTGTGTCATCAGTTGGACTGGATTCTGAAAATTGCTGAATAACATAAAGAGGTGTTTAGATTCCACTGTGTGTTTTTGACTGGTTCTTTCACATTGATTTTTGTTTTTAACTATGGTCTTCATTAAGTTGCTTTAAGCAAAATCAATATAGCTTTAGTCACTCTTGCATCAGTCATGATGTAACAGTATTACAGGGTGCTGTTCTGATATCTGCTTAAAAATACTTTTCAAAAGTGCAGTGTTTTGGGCCAGGGGAGGAATGTAGGCGTATACCATTGGTTATTGCTGGAAGCTGCTGACCTAGTCTATAGCACCCTATAATTTCTCTCTCCAAGGTCAAAGTGCAGACTTGGAGCCTGAATCACGAAGCAGGATTTCTTGATGAAAGGTTATAAGTTCATGTCTCAGGGAGTAAACAGCAGAGTCAATGGAATATGTAAACTGAATTTGTGGCCTTTTAAGATTAAATATTCTCATGTATTTATGCCTTTGGTAACACTGTACTTGACGAGGCACAAATACTTTGTACTTCAGTAGTAACTGAGTTATTACTAAGTATGAACAAATATAGTGAGATGAAAGATACGTCTTAGATTCATTAATGATGAACAAACATGAGATCAGTATGTCACTTGTGTTGTTCATGACTTGTTCCTTCAGTAGTTCACTAAGATTTAAAGAATTAACAGATAAAATAGCAAATATAGTAACTGCTTGAGATAAATCATGCATCATGATTCATTAATGATGAATTAACATATCAGTATGTAAGTAAGACTTAGTTTGTAGAGTAATTAATACATAAAACGTAATATTATGCAATTTCTTTTTTATCCCATCAAGTAAAGTGTTACCATGCCAGTTATGCAACTTGTGTATATAGAAGTTTTACCTCATTACCGAGATAAACTTCAATACTTCCTTGGCTGGGTATTTACTGCTTACATAGACGAAGGCTAACATTTTATTTTGATATGGTTTACATCTTCAGATACTGATTTTTAGCACTTTCATCCTGCAATGCTCGGTTAAGGGAGGGAAGCAGGATTAACGTGCAAAAGCTATCAGCCTCTGAGGTGATCTTCACTTGAGAAGAGTCCAGCGAAGCAGCCCCCGGTTCCTTCAGCAGGACCTCCTTTCCTCTTCTTAGCCCTCTCATGAGCATAATTTCATCTGTTTTGATTTATAAAATGAGAGGCGTCGGATTAAAAATATTCATTAATCTGCCCCTGTGTCACATGGGCCCATGATGATCGCCCCCGTCCTCTATAGTTACGGGCTGAAAAGGGGCCATTCTTCATTCCGCCTTACGTTCAGCACAGACCAGTCCAAATCCCTCGCCAGCAATACTGTGACGTCAACATGCAAATGCCTTTGTAGGTAATAATTTTCGATAGTTACCGTCATAGTATAATTACATCTAGAGCCACAGTGCAGGCAGTGGAGCATTTTCAAAGTGGACAAACTCTAATTGAACAATGCTGTTTCCACTGGTCCTGTAAGCGACCATTAGAATCCAGGAAGGGGAGTTCTGCCCGCTGCTGCTTTTCCCGGCAAACAGCGAGGCTGTGCTGACTCACCCTTCAGCTATGGATCAGATTAAAATCAGGTGAATGATGATGGATTGTTAAGAGGAAAGTTATACACCAAAAGAGGCAAAAAGAGGCTCTTCTTGGGAGCCGCTTCCAGAGCGTTCAGCATGGCACTGTGCCACTAAACGCTTTTTAAATAATCCTTGCCACAACATTTTGCTTTGGGTCAACAATGTTGGAATATAATGAGAGAGGAAGCACCAGGGGTCTGAGGCGTGAGCGTGCAGCCTGAGAACGCGCCCACCATGACAGGGTTAATACACTGCGGACTTGCCAAAACAGCTGGAAAGCCGAGCAGCTCAGACTTGTACATCGGCTTAGCTGATAATGCCTTGTAGGGCCTGAATATGATCACAGGGAGATAAACATGGCTGCTGTGTTTAAAATCTTTTTCTTTAAAAAAAAAAAACTATTTCTTTCTAAGGGCAGGAGCTCGAGCTTAGATATCACAGTGGGATGTGTGGTGAAAGTTCAATTCACAGGGTTGGTCTGGCCCCCTGGTGGCAGGGCAGATTAACATCGCTGTGTGGGTAGAGGCTAATTAGCTTAGCTATCTCTGTTTTGGCTGGCCTTTGTCCTGTTCCTTTCAGTTTCTGATTGGTGAGTCTCCTCTAGTCAGTGTTTGGCAGAACAATTTGATTGGTGAGGAAAAAGTGTTGGGTTAGAAGAGGGACGTTAAACCAACTGAGCACGTATCAAGTGGAGGAGAGCCCTAGCAGACACTACATTTAACTGAAACGTTTATCCAAAGCAATTCATAGTAAGAGGGAAGGTTACAACCTTCGTGTACTTCCTGGGATTTGAACTCACAACCTTTGTATTAGTAACACAATAATCTACTTGTTGAGTTACAGAAGCTTAGTACTAAAAAGGATAACTATCTATTAGGACACACAAAAAGTAAGAAGATGTAAAATTCTATTATAATTCAGTTTTTGTCCTCAATAAAAACAAATGTTAGAGAAAAGATTTACAATACAAATTGTATGAATTATTCTGCATTGCTCTTGTTCTAAATGAACACCCTTAGATCAAGATGAGGCCATAAGCTGGCTAGTTGCAGCTTCGTCGCTGACGGGACCCACACCGGAGCGACCGGACCCTGGTAGTAACCCAGGGTTTGCATGGCCTTAACCGCCATATGGCTGCTGCAGAGTATTCTGTCAGGGCTGTCTAGGGGCCTTGGTGTTCACGGTTTCATTTTAGTCATCCAATTGAAGCGCTTTTTCCTTTGAAGTTGCCCGGTAGTAACCTCTTCCTTGACAAGATTTACCTGTTAGCTCAGAAAATCATTCCTTTTCATAGCAGCCTTGGTTCGGTTTAACAGGCGTTTGGATATTGTAATGGGATATGTTTCTGTGCTGCTGAAAACATCATTGGTCTGAATATGAAAGGCACTGAGGTCTGTACCAGTACACTTTTATCAGAAAATGACACAACACAGCTGGCTGTAGCCTGGACTTATTTACTTACTTATTATAATTCCTATAATTTGGTGTGGAGATTGGCTTTGAGACTATATCTCACATTTTTCTGACCCCCTACCCTAAGCCATCACTAGGAATCTCTCACTGATAGCGACTCATAGTTACCTATAGTGAACACTATGAGAGTCTGTCTGCCACACATCGGCCTGTCTGCCACACTCATCTTGGTTCAGGGACATAGAACAAGCGAAACTGCTGAGCCGCTAAGCGAGGTTAAAGCGGTATGCGGTGACAGGAAATGGGGCAGATGGTCTGGCACCGAGAAGGACGGCGAGCTTTTCGACAAGCGCAAGGTTTCTCGAACAGAAAGACACAAAATGGGGATGAGGCTCCTTTAAGAACTCTTTGCCGGGTTTTACAAACTCCTGACACACAGCTAACCAGACTCACAAGCGGAAAACATGGAGACACCTTCCCCTGTGGTTTTACCCAATCAGTCTGCAACCGCTGCTCCCAGAGCACCCAGCCGCTGCTCTAAATAATCCTAACAAGATATTTAGGCTAACAAGGGCCAGCTGGGATTCACCCACAGGGAATTACTCTGCCTGCTTTTGGCTCACAGTGTTCATCTGAGGATAAACTGGATCCCTACAGCTGATCAACATTGAGGCCCGTTAAGGCTCAAATCAGCCAGTTGTCTATACTGACTACATTGTATTCACATCTGCGTGCACGTTAAACCAAATTCACTCCACTGCATGGTGCAGACATGCACACATTCATTCCTATATTTGCAGTCGCCTATATTCACTCCTGCATTTAGACTAGACTGCAGTCACTACCACATACTGGGCAATCTGCATGCACTTCTCTATCTACAAGGCTGGGCAGTAAATCAACTGACAATGCTTCCACCTTTCTGGCAAATGATATATGATTGTTAATCATCCATAATTGAATCTGACTGACAACAATAGTCAGATTAAATTAGTGTCATCTGTTATGTTGGCTGAAGCAAGCCCGGTCATGGTGGAGGGAGTATTTTTTTTTTTTGAGGTTATTGACTGATATAATTAAATTGTGCCTTTACTGTGTGCGAGAACTCTCTAGCGAGGACAAAAATAACAAAGGAGATTCAGATCAATTAAGAAATCAAAAGCATATAAAAATATCCTGAATTAATTTCTGTACCATAAAACTACAGGTTCCAGATGTTCTCAGCCAAAACTAAAGAGGAGCACAAGCAAAATTTGAGCCAGGCACTTAGGAATCTGGGGTCCAGCCAGGGGAGCTGACATTCCCAAACTTCTGGAGGAAGTCCTCACGGGCACGAAATATGGCCTCTTCGTCTATGTAGACCGCCGCCCTTCTGGCGGTCACATAGTATTGCACTTTTCTCAGGCTCCAGCCCAGCACGTACATCAGTAGGCCGCAGACGGCTGAGGTGGCACGGCCCACCCCGGCATTGCAGTGCACGTACACTGTGTGTCCGTTCTTCAGCAGGCCGTACAGGAGAAATACAGCCTGGGGGAGCATGCGTATCCTTCCTGCGGAAGCAGAGGCGCACTCAGATTGTGGGCAAAGGTGAACCAATCTCTCTCTATCCCCCACGCTGCATTAGCATCCAGACACTCCGGTATTCTCTCGAACCATGATAGCAACTAGATAAGAACCTTGCCCCTATCTTGTTCTGGTGCCATTAGACGATAGGTGGAAGGCGGCTGCAGAGCACCAGGCTGTGCTGTGATCCTCTGTTACTGCCACCGTTCCACCTTCCCGGGTAAGTGGGCCACTGTTTATGTCGATAAGATGTCACACTCTGTTTATTCTCTAAGCTCTGTTTTTTTTTCTCCCTGCACCTAAGGTTATTCTGGGAGTGCTGAGGAAGATGTGTGCTGAAGTTGTGTCAGAGTTCTTGGTGAAACTTGAAGTAAACAATCAGCCGGAACAGAACACCGCCGGCAGCTGGAGTTAATCAACCCCCCCCCACCCCCCCACGTGGAAGCCTCGTCCTTACCCTGGGTACTCATGTCTGGCGTGGGGATCCACACATACACCATGCCGCAGTCCTTGTACAGCAGCTCCAGGGTGTCAGGGCTGACTTCCTCAGCCGGGTAGCGCTGGCAGCCCTGGCAGTTGTTGACCACGTCCCACTCTGTCTGGAAGTTGAGCACCGCCGTGACACACAGCTCATGCTTCATCTTCACCGTCACATGCTCTAGTTGCCGGGGGCAACTGCCCAGCCAGAGCCGGGGAAGAATCCTGGCAGGGGTGGGTGCAGTTTGAGCTCCAGAGAAGGCACCAAACCAAACATTAACCTACCTAGGGCATTATGGTCAGAAGTATCAAGTCAACAAACAGTAAAGAATTCACCATGTCATTTAATTAACTAGATTATTTTAATGGACAACACTGATATTTACTGGCTGAGTTATTACACATCCATCCATCCATCCATCCATCCACCCATTTTCTGTAACCGCTTATCCTATTCAGGGTCATGGGGGCTATGGGCGCAAGGCAGGGAACAATCCATCCCAGGGCGCATGCGCACACCATTCACTCACACACACATGTGTAACTCAAATGTTTAAATAAATGTATGTTCTCATCCATTTTTGGTATAGGTCCTTCCATGTGACAATGAGGCTCATATTATTTACCTTACTTTTCTCTAGAAAATCAGCCCTTTAATTCGAACGGCACAACGGCTTAGATAAAGTACTTTGGGAAGCAGTGGTCAGCGGGAAGTCCAGGAGGCAGGGTCTGTGTGTTGTTGTCTTCAGTGTTGGGTGGGGTAAATTAACAACTAGCTATTGCACTTCACTTTGCGATGGTGATTTTCCTCCAGGTGGGGGGGAGTGCTAATGTTGTCCTGCTCTACTGAGTCACTCTGGCCTGGCAGTATTCCATTATCTGCTGTCTGAATCAGAGGAGGAAGGGAGGGGGGGCAATGAGACGGCTTTTTGGGGATAGTGTAGCCGCTGTGGGAGTACATACACACCACATGCCTTAAGTGGCTGCTTAAAAACAAAATGTTTAGATTTATGTTTCACCTACGGGTGCTGTAAAAACGGTTCAGTGGGCAAGATCAAACCTGTCATCTGGCCATATTCATGTGGAATTGAATGCATCTTCCATTACTGAAAATTGGCCGTGTTATCGGAGATCTGGAAGGGTACCCAGGATAATGCATGAGCCCGTCTTTTTAAAGCACTCCACTCAGTTGACTAACAGTACAGATTTTCATTCATGCTTAGGGGCTGCAACCCCATCATTAACAATACAGAAGAAGGCCTTTGATTCGCCCACAGAACCAGATGTTCAGAATGTTAAAAGCATAGACGGTTCAATGTGGAAACAGGAAAGTTAATTCCCGAGTATTACAGCACATCGAGACTGAGCCTTTGCACATCTGAATCCTAGCCACAGACTGCCCACCTCCCACTCCCCCTGCTCTCGGCGGGCCCGTGAATCGTGTTTTCACCACTGGCAGTGTGGCATGCAAAATTGCAGTGAGGAAACATCTGCTCAGGAATGGCCTCTTCCAGTTAATGCAGTGGTAGGAGCAGAAGCGGAGGGTTAACCTTGGAAGCTGTGATTCTGAGAAACATTGCCCCCACCAGCCCCCATCTCTTTGTAGAACGCACACCAATTAAATTTAGCTTCTCCTTCTATTTCCCCCATCTTCACCGAACGGGAACTTTATTATAAAGACAACCGGTGATACACAGTGCGCCAGCATTGCTGCTCGCTCATTACCGAAGCATCTGGAAAAAAACCTCCTTCAGTTAAAAAAAAATATATAAAATGACACACTGACAATGTGCAGGACCTATGCTTCCTATTAGACGGAAAGGAAAGTGGGCCAAATTTAGTGGTATAGCACAGAGAGAGCAGTGTGAGAAAAGAACGTGCGTCATATGGGGTTTCTGATGGCTGGGACGCCTTCAGCCCCGCGCAGGCGTCAGCCACGTTAATGCAGAGGTGGATTTCTGTGTGGATGGTTTCCCTGAGACCTGGGAAGAAATAGTCACGGTTGTGGCTTTAGGTTGGCTGGACCGTTGATTGAGAAGAAACCAAGACTCATTTCCTGTATTCTACCCCAGCTGCTGTCATGGGTGAAGCTTTTCTGTGTCCTTTCACCCGACTCAGGAGATTGTACAAGTGAATTTAAAAATATTTTAAGGGCTTCTATCCAATGGAATAATTGTTCTGATAGAAAGTTCTGGGCAAAATTTTGAGTTGATCATCAGTGAACTCCTCTGTCCTAAGTTAATAGATATGCCACTGTTTGAAACAAAATCGCTCTGTCCAAAACACAGTATGCTCACGTGCAGACTTCATGCTGGTTATTCACAGATTCAGACTCTGCATCCAAAGCTGTTTTGCAATGACGTATTGCCATAATGTGATAAAGGCATTATTCCTATTGAACCAATGGTTGGTCAGAGTATGTGTGGGTGATTAACACAGCTGTCCAGTAGATAGAAAGATTAAGATGTACCATGTTTGGGGCAGACAGGAAGGGTAACATTTCAATCAGAGGCAGCTTAAAGAGGGAAGGAGTATATCAGGGTAACAGGGTGGTCTCTCTGTGGCAGCTGCATCGACTGCAAAAGCAGCCACACCAGCAGTCTAAAAGTCCATAAACCTGCTTCTGTATCCTGTTCCTGACATTTCAGTTAGTTGAGTACTTTCCGCCCTTTTTACAGTGTGTTTTAGAAATGATTTGTTGGGTTCTTTATCGACTTGTCATTGAGAGTATTTATGGGTAGGGAACTGAGGGACCTATTTTATCTTGGACATGTCTCAGGCCCGGGACAGATCTCCTGCCAACGTGTCGCCAGGGGTGCCGGTTGCCAGGACCCAATTTTATTTTGAAGATCAGTTGGAAAAGAGGTTGCCAGTCCTTCCAGGTTGATAAAAGTAAAAGCAAAGTTTAGTTGGTTTGCTTATTTATCTGTCTCCAACCTTACACAACCTTCCAAGCCTGTGATTTCCCTTATCCTTAATGTGCTTCCTTTTATCGGTTTACTGTATTCTTTGTAAGCGTCTTTGAGAAACTGAAAAGCACTATACAAATAAAACTCATCATTATTATTATTATTATTATTATTATTATTATTATTATCACCACACACAGATGAACATTCTGTTAATGAGAAATATACGGGCCCAGTCTCAGCATCGCCTCCGACAGAACCACTACCTGGGTTTAAAACCCGGAGCCGGACAGCACGTGGAGTGGTGTCCTTGCTCCTGGCTAAGCTGCCTTTCACGGGTCTTTGCAAGCTTCCAGACAGCCCAACGCAGGCCTCATCTTTTCTGGCCCCATTAAACAATAAAAGATCACAGTCACTTGCAGGAGGAGAGACTAAATATTCATGATCTCCCGGAAGTTTCCGGAAATCAATTTGGGGTCTTAACACTTGGAATCGGCTGCTTCTTTTAATAGATTTGGCGATGCTGTAGCAGAGGAGCGATGCTGGAGGAGGCCAGAGGACATGGCTCGACTGAGCCACCTGTCCCCTAATGAAAGCCAAGGGCGTGACGTAGCCATGATAAAGCTGTCAGAGATTCTGAAATTTCAGGGCTGGAATAATCACAGGGCGTTATTAAGACTTATTCAAGTTTCTTTTTCTGGTGGAAGTTATGGATATTTCACCATAATTCTCAGCAATAATTACGAGGACGATCTCTTAATTATTTTCTGGGTTTTCACACGGTCCTTGCGTCACGCTTCGTGTGTAATTAAGGATCGGATATTCCGACGCAGAGGAGGCAGCGAGCGATGCTGCAATAAAACGGAGGCCACGTAACACCAAAGTAAACTGCCACCCTAATGAGTCCTGCCCAGGCTGCTTGTTTTGGAAAGACCATTAAATCGCGTCCCACTTTGCAGAAAGCTTACAGCCTTAGAGACCTTATTAATTTTGTCGCATTAAAAGTTGCATACATAGCACTTTCATCACCGAATGGCAGGCAGACAGTAACTTTTCACTGCTGACATTACAATTGGAAAAAGTAATTCTGCAAAAATATTACAAAACCACAGAATATCCCTCCATTGTTTACCATCAATTTAAATAGCTGCCTTTTAAAGTCTTGGATGGATTTATTTATATCACAGTGCAGTTTCTCACGCCAGATTAGCAGCTTTGAAAAATGCGCCGCGTGACTGTGAAGGAGCTCCAGATGCATTCTTCATGAATGCTGTAATGAGAATTTCACACCCAAAGCAACAAAGGCAACATTTGGGCAAACCGTTGGTTAATGGAGTAGACAAATGGACAACTGGGTTAACAAGCAGTGTAGTTAACGGCACGTGATGCAGTGAGTTTGGGAGACTGTTAAATTGTGTTTGACAGCAGATGGATATGGGTTCCAACCCCAGTTAAATGAAAGGCTTAGAATCTATGTGATCCACTGCAACAGACCCAATCTCCTGTCTAAGGGCCCTGTTCCTGCATCACGGTCTTTCATGCCACAGTACCCAAAAGGCTGGTTTGGGCATGCACTAAGGCGCAAAATGCCACAGCTGCTTTTTATTTACTTTACCATGCAGCAGTTTCTAGAATTTTCTAGAATAACACAGACATTTAATTCCTCCAATCAATACCTGCCCTTCCTCATAGTCTCTGGAAAGGCAGCCTGATTGCTCGGCCACTCTGACTGTGTAGAGGGGGGGAGAGGAATGGCCCTATAAAGTCCAATCTGCCATACAGCCACTGTACCCATCTGTTGCAGGACATCCAGGCTTTAATAGGTCCAATGGACCAGCCGGTCACTGTACCCATCTGCTCCAGGACGTGCAGGAGCCAAAGGATCCTGTGGGTAAATCTGCATGCTTTTCCAGTTCAAATTTGAGTAGAAATGACAGCTGTAACCATGGGCTTTTGTGCAGACTGGATGTGGTGGTTTTTCAGGGCTGGGTGACGGATGCCTGAGCGGCTCGTCTGCAGGACAGAAGATCCTTTGTGATACAGATGCAGCTTTTACATCATCTGTCAATGTTTGGATCGTAATTTTCTCTAAAGCAATTTTTAACCAGATATGATTCCCCAGCCCCCGTTTGGTCTCCGGTGACCAGCATATGGGTTCCAAGCCCTGCCGTCACAGCCTGCCGAAGGCATACCTGGAGTAGTGTATGGCATGATGGCCAGCCACGTTGAAATAGAAGCTGGTGGTGTGCTGCATCTCGTCGGTGTGTCCGCTCGCCTCAATCCAGTGGCCGATGGGGTGGCAGTAAACGCCGTCCACCATGTTGTTGTCATCAAACATGCAGCAGCGGTCGTGATGGGGACCGTTGCCTAGAGACAACAAAATGAACTTTGCTGTGGTGTATAGCAATAACAAAAAATGTAGACCATAATTAAAATATCAACAGATCACATAATAGTAATGAGGTTGATGACAGCACCTCGACGGTGGGAAAGGGACATACTGTACATTATTAAACCAGAGTCACAAGTGTACAACAGTAATATCTCTCCTGGTTGCACCATTATAACAATATAAACACAAACTCACAGTTTTCCCCCTAGTGCCAATGTGACAGCGAAAGCTGTGGGCTGTCAGAAAGGCAGGGACTTCTAAACAAGGGCTGGCAGGATGAGGTGACGTTTTACATGGATAAATAACCAAGCTGTGTTTAAACAAAGCATTCGTGGTAAAAAAAAAAAAAAAACAAAAAAAAACAGTGAGCTGTTAATTAGTTGCGCGGAAAAGATAAGGCATTAAAACACACGTTTGGGAATTTCCGTGTAGTGTTTTAGGACATTTGAATTAAAACAACGCAGAACAGCAAAGCAGAGCTAACTAGGAAAAAATCAGAAGGATGAGTCAGAGGTGTTTTTTGTTTTCCATCTATAAAAAAAGCTTCCAGTATTCAAACGGCGCTTTTCACATTGCTTAATTATGAAATCCCGCTGATTTCCTGACCACTGACTTTGAACAAAATAAGCTGTGCAATGCTAACGGGTGCATTGCCCTGGCCAGAAACCCACATGTCTGCGTGCTTCTGTAAACGGAATGGAAGAGAGTGTATATCTTAAATGTGCAGTTGTTCTGCAAGCGCACAAAACAAAATTATTTGATGGTTTCCGTGTCAGCGTAATTTAATTCTCCCAGTAAACTAAGGAAACCAGAGCTTCTTGCGGCAGGCCAGTTCCGGTTTGGTTATTTAATTACAATAAACAAACAAGTAATGCGATTGCATTACTTATAAATGATTCGTTTTTGATTTTTCAAAAGTGAAATAATGTTTTTGCGATTTCCTAGAGAGCGCCTTGCGGTTTGATTGATTGAAGCCAACGGAGCCGACAGGTGCAGAACGACGGAGCAGTAAACAGCCGTTCGCCGAGGCGGGCCAGCCCCCAAAAGCGCGGCGGGGGGGGGGGGGTCGATGAATTATGGCTCTATAATAGGACAAGTGTTTGTCAAGAAAATCGCAGAAAAGGTTAGTCATAAATCATCTAACGAGCACCGTGCTGGGGGGGTATAAGCCCCATTGTCTGTTTCTTCAGGTCCATACAGCTAGAATGCAGAATAAATCATAATAAATGCTTTGAAAATCTGGTACAGCGTCCTATCACATAAAATATTTTACATTTATAAAGGAATTGTTGGTACATTCACATACAGCTGTGAAGTCCCGACAGGTTGCCAAGTTTGCAAGCGGATGAAGGTCGAATACCCCCCCACAGATCGCCCCTGTTCAGGACCAAGGACAGCGCCCCTCATCGCTCATGCATAGGCCTGTATAAGGAATCACCGTTCCGCGACGATTGCTGTGACAATCAACAGCGTAATTAAGCATTTTAAGAAAGTTTACCATCCTATCTGAAGTTTGGACCAGTTCTGATTGTTTCCTCTCCTAAAGTTTTCCACCAACGCATAATGAGCATTATTAACGGAAGACATTTGTTGACATATTATATTATATTATATTAGATTATTACTTTGTCACTTTTTTCCGATTTAACTTCGGTTCACGCATCTATTTCATTTCGTTGAGATGCCAGGGGTATTTATAATCTTTGGTACGGATAGCCCAATTTATAATTCAAAGGATCAAAGTCGCACAGACGCCGATTTAAACACATAGACTGTGCTATGTTTATTTGGGACAATGCTGAGAGATTATTTATGAATAGAATAATGAATAATAAATGCAATGAGAATAATTAGCTGCAGTGTTTGCTGTGAGACTGTCAGCAGTACCGATATGAGATGAAGGATTTGTCCTATACATTGAACAGATGACATATTGATATGTGTGCTGATGACATTAAAGATTAGACGCTGATCGTGTTAGTATTATGAGTATTTCGTACCGAACCATCTTAGTAATTTACACTTGTAAAACTAACATTACAGCTTACTATTAATTGGCTGCGTGTTTCGATGTAATTTATCATGACCATGAATTGAGCAGTGAATCTCACGACTGGCAATGCTGTCAAATAATCTGTAAAAATTATATATACATACATTTTTTACAGTGGCATTGCAGCAAGGATAAGCAGAAGCCACTTTTCGAATGGCTTGTTAAATGGAAAGCAAGTAGGCTAAAGGCTTCGCTGTAAATCGGGTTTATATATAACGGGCTGCATGTTAACGGCACCATATGCCGCAGCAAAATCAAACGTTTCGTAATTGAGAAGCGTTATGTCTGTAATGGAAGGTAATGCAGTGTAGGAGCGTGGGCTAGTGGGTGCAGAAGATAGGGATGAGGTAGGTCTGTGAATGAGTCAGGCCATTGGGTGTGTACGACGACAGTTTCACGTGTTTGGAAAGAAAGTCTCCGGAATACCACTTTCCAATTATGAAGGTTTGTCGCCATCTACTTGTGAAAATAGTGCACTGCTGTAAATTAAATTCACTGTGTCTTTTACTCTTTCTGATGTGGTAACTGAACTTCTAATGCAACTGAACATGTTACACATTGCCAGAAAAAAGGAGTATCAATCTGTACATTTGCTTGTTCCTGGGGCTGTACCCTCAAGGGTCTGCCAATTGTACCCTAGCTGTAGGTAAATGTACCTTTTAAGGTACAGAAATGGACTCTGGGGAACATCCCCAAGGTACAAACAACATTAATATACCCCCAATGGTACAAAAATGTTCCACACAGTCCATTCCTGTATCATAAAAGTTACATTTACCCTTCAGGGTACAGCCCCAGTGACAAGCAAATGTACAAATTGTCACCCTTTTTTCTGACAATGTAGAGGGCGCATTTTTTTTTTCCAGCATATCATCTGAATTAAATCGGTTTAAATTTCGAACACAAAAACAGCCTTACTTTAACCTTGTGCGACTCAATGTCACGACGCATTTAAGCAGTCAGTATTTAGTATGCGAATTAATTAATTCAATTAATTGTTTAATTAATGGAGTAGGCCCATATTATATTTTTGGAAGTACAGATTAGACTAGATAACAATCAAAATATAAACAATCAAAAAATACAATCATAATATCATAATGTCAACACCAGTGACAAAACATGTGATAAACAAAGATAACTCTGATTCGTATGGTGGCAGTGTGCAGCGGTACCTTCCCAGATGAGGTTTCCGCCCACCCGTTTAACGAACTTAAACCAGTGTTTGTCGGTGTACGGCTCCGCCAGCAGGACCTCGCCGGTCCAGAGGCAAGGCTCGCAGGTCGACAGCACCCTCCTGGACGGCGTCATCGGAACCGCCCTCGCCGGGTCCCAGTGCCCCAGCTCCGGACGGGAGCCCAGGATCAGCATCTCCACGTCTTCGCATTCCGGGGTTAGAACCACGCCGAACCTGAACAGCAGCATCTGTCTTGATTCGTTATAAGCGTATGACAGTAAACAAGTCAGTTAGCCTGCTGCCTCCCTGGTTGTATATATAATAAAATGTCAGCTGAAATAAATTCTGTCGGTTGTAGGTCCGAAATAGATTAAATAAGATTATTTGCCAGTGTCTTTAAATTCATTAGTTCTGATAACGCACCTATCTGGAACAAACTCATTAACTACCAAAACATTCTATTCCTTTTCTGTTTATTAAACTGCGCGCAGATAAATAGAGCAGCCAAGGTCGAAAGTGAACGCTACCGAAGCTGGGAGGGGACAATTTGTGCTAAATTCGTGTTTGAATAAATTGAGAAATGTGACGAATTTGTGATTTTGAACGAAGAGCAGTTTCAATCCGACTTCTTTCCAACTAGTGGGAAATTTAATAGCGCTTCTGTCCGATACTTAATCGATACCTTTAGAACGAAGTATGATGCAATATATTTGCAGATGACACCATCTAGTGGCTCGGAAGAGCAACTTCGTTTTAAATGTCTTCATTGCAGTCTGGAACGGCGAAGGCGGGCAGCTTCTTGTAGTGGTAAACTTGAGATTGCAACGTGATATCCCATACAGGTTGCAGACATTAACAACATTTATAGAGGCAGCTTGTCGAATAGCTATGCTTATTTGACACGTTTATATAGTTAAATAGTTTTCTGAAAATAATTTACTAATTAGCTTGAAGGTGCGTGGTTTTTTAAGAAAGTGTATAACACTTTGTGTTGTTAACCATCCATTTTTCTGTAACCACTTGTCTTATTCAGGGTCACGGGGTGGGAGTGTCTGGAGCCTATCCCAGGAGCTACAGGTGCAAGGTAGGGAACAACTCAGGATGGGGCACAAACCCATCACAGGGTACACTCACATATGCATAATTTAGTAACTAATTAACCTCAGCATGTTTTGAGACTGTGGGGGGGGGAACCCCATGACGGCCCTAGAGAACATGCAAACTCCACACACGTGGAGCCGTGGGGGAGACACTGGTGCCAGAGGTGTGAGGCAAGTGCTAATCATTGCACCACCATGCCACTCCTACGCTATCTTGTTATACTGCTTGTATTTGATGTATGATCATTTCACTAAATACTGGGATCAAATAGTCTTCTTTAGGCAAGACCCTTAACCCGTCTTATTTTTGGGGTTGAAGTTACCCCAGTCCATTTTCAAAATTAGGATAAATTCTATAGAATCTAGAATTTAGAACGGAAGAAGTAAAACTCACAAGGGTTAAGGTGCATAATATCAAACTAGAGAGATTTTAAGATGCCTTGAATACATGTATCAGACGTAGCTGGTTTTTATCCATTCAGATGCACCCAGGCATTTTAGCGAGGGTATGGCAGAAGGGTCATTGTGAGTACATATCCTGAACTCACTTGATGCCCATCAAAGGCTGTACTAGGTGTTTGACACTGAGCACCAAAACACCAGAATTGACAAAATACACAGTTCTGAGAGGCTGAGTATGACGGTACATTTCTTTAATTCAACAGCAATGAAATTCCATGCATCAATGCGAGACCACAACAAGGAAGATGAGATAATTGTTCAATGTCTGTTTTTCTCTATTAAGATAGTGAGGGGAAGACTTTGAGGAAACAGAAATTTAGCCACTTGCTACTAGCAGTACTTGTTTTCTGTTATCTCCTCCAACACATTGGCCTGCAAATGATGACTCTCTGGATACCGTCAGACACATGATACTCCTGTCTTTCAGGAAACCCCTCCGTTGCATTTGGGGATCAACCCAAGTGGAGATCATGCTGGTCTTGGGTTAGCCAGCGTGCTGTTGTCTATGGAAAGTAACAAGGCACAAGTAAAGGACCCTGACTGAACTCCCAGTAGACTTTGCTTTCTCATGACAAAGATCTTTACTTAAGTATAATTTTGGGTGAACAAATTTCACTTGAAATCTAAGTACCCTTCAATCATTTATCATCATCTTCATCCCACTGACACAGAATGCTGTTTGCTTGAAATATGTATTGTGGATAAAATTTGCATGTTGAGCTATGTCAAAACAACTATTGCTGTATGAAACAATGAACAAAGCAACTTTAGAGTACATATCTCTTAATACACTATGGGCATCCTTAGTGTCTGACAAATGTGCACTATAAAATTTAAAGTAAACATTACAGTCAGTAAAGTGCTTGGTGATCTTTATAATAAATGTTTATTTATTGCTTAACACGAAAACTAGATGCACTAGAAAAAGATGAACCCCAAGATAGAAAACATGGGATTAGATTCGGTTTGAGAATATCCCATCCGATACGTCCTACAATGCCCGACTTTACGGAGCGAAAAGGCCAATGCAGACTTAAAAACATTTAAGCTTGAGAGAATGTTCTACTGATTCATTTGTCCTCTGAGCCGTACACGGCACGTGCTGGCGGAATTACACGCTCATCCACAAGCAGGTTGTTTTTTTTTTTTTTTTGGTTTGGTCAAACTAGTGAAAGACTAAAGTCCTCCAGCGTCCTGCTTCGAAAGAGTGCACGGTTCTCTGAACATCACTGGAGTGACCCAAAACAAGGGCACTTTTTAACAAAGCAAGCCATGCGAGATAATGACATTACACTGGTGTCAATCCTGGGGACAGGGACCGAGTGGGGGGGGCTGCGGACTCTCCCCCATGCCCGGAAAGTCAATTGTTATTTCTTACATTAAGGCTCCTCCGTTTGACATCATTGCTACACAGTACTGACTTTTTAATATAAAAAATAAATTTAACAACAAAATATTTATTTACACAGTGATAGATTATTTAAAGTATGATACTGGCTTGAGGACGGAGCGTAGCGAGCGGCCCTCCTTGGTCAGCTCCCGGGTAAAGCACATGCAAGGCAGGGGGACGGCCTCCTCTCGGCGCTCCACCGTGTTAAAGCGGCACTCCTTCAGGTGGTCGGCCATGCTTGCGATGTCGGCGAACTTCCAGTCCTTCACGGTGCTGAAGGACGTACTGAAGCGCCACACCTGGCAGGATGTGAAAGAACAGAAAGCGACCGTTACATGGGGACATGGATGTATTTGGCATAAATCTGGCAGACTGACTGCCAACAGGTATTAATGTAAAGTACTGTGCAGAAGAATCAGGCAAAGAAAATGTTTAAATCATCTTCATGTTGGTGTAAAACTATGATGTCTACCAAAGTGTGTCAGCTTAGCCATTTCAAAATCTCTCCAAAACTCACCACAGTATTTGTAGCAACCATCCGATACACCCATGTTTTTTTTTACTTGTCCACTAATCACTCTTGTTTGGCTAATCAATACCTCACTGAGTTATTCATTGAATTAAGTCCAATTTCATCACCAGCTCAATTAAATAACAGATACACGAAATGGCTAACATCCCCCCGAGGAACTGGACTGGTGTTCATCTAGCCATCCAGCAAGATATCAGTAACTTTTTGTGTTACTGTTAATTTATTCAGTTGTGTTGTTTTCTGTGCAGATATACATTTACTACCCAGATAAATAGCCTTAAACATTTTCTTTGACTTCTGAAAACTTTTGCACAGTACTGTAGATCTTTTATAATGAAGGAAGATGGTAACTGACAAGTAAGGTAGGTTGAGCAGTTAGTGTCTCCACAACCATATTTATGATGTCACACATCCACAGTGTCCCACCTTGTCTTTGATCTGCCATGACGGGCATCCGGCTTTGCCCAGTGGCCGCTTCTCCCAGAGCAGCACCACCATGCCACGTGTCTGCAGCAGGCTAGCACAGAGGTCCCTCATCGTACGTGACACCTGGGACAGCTGGCACAGGCTGAAGCCGTCCAGGAAGCTGGCGATGTGCTGCAGCACCTCAAAGGGCAGGCCGCTCAGCCGGTCACCGCAGTCTCCGGGCACCGGCTCTGCTGGCTCCACCCAAGGGATAGCGCTAGGCTGCAGTCCGAAGGACCTCAGGTGCCGATCGTGGACGATCTTGGAGCCCTGCATGGAGGGGCAAAACCGACGCTGGGAGAACGTGCAGCCGTAGTAGGCGAGTGGGCAGCGCCGCTCCATCCAGCCGTTGAGCCCCGCGTGGATATCCCCGTGGACGTTCTTGAAGTGGGATGAGAACTCGTCCCTTTTGAAGAGCTGCCCACACACAAAGGTAAACATGGAGCGCTGCTTGGTCTGGTCCCGGGCCACACACTCCAGGACCAAGTCGAGCCTCAGAGGGTGAAATGGGCTGGGGTTGGTCAGCTGTGGGTTAGCGTGGTCACAGGCGGATGCTGACGCAATGTCTCCCACCATGGTGCTGGTTGCCAGTATGGCGGATGGGAAGGAAAATGTCTGGGTGCCGAAGTCCACGCTGTAGCCGTCGATGAATCTGCTGTCAGAGATACCTCGGCCTCCAGGAGAGTCTCCCTCCAGGTCAGACGTGTCCACTGCTTTGTCCTCCATTTTGCCTTGAAATGGATATGGGCCAGTGAACGTAGCCCTTTGGCCATTGAAGGCAAACACCCCCATGGCTCTGAGTGCCTGGAGGTTCTGCAGCTTTCGCTCCAACCACTTCTCCTCTAACTCCGCTGGTGAGTGCTCCTCATTCTGCTCATCACCTGGAAGTGGAATTGGTAGCGGAAGTGGCGGAGACTGGGCCCCGGGGGGCTCCTGGGTTTCCATGGCTATAGAATCCTCCGGCATCTCTGGCGTCCCGTCAAGCTGTTCCGAATCCCGATATCTACTGGCATCTGAAAATTCAAGCTCTCCTGCCCTTAATTCCATCTCATCCAGGGCCAGTCCATTCTGGGCACTACTGCTGTAGAAGCCATTGCACAGGGGCTCCTCCTTCATGATTAGACCCTTCGTACTCCTGTCCTCCAAGACTTCTAACAGTTCAAGCGATTCATTTTGCTCCATCCACATCTTCTCATCCCCCAAGTCTTTGGCTGAGTGCTCCCTCCCGCCCACCGCCCCCAGTTTATAGTCAAGCTCATGGTCACTACTGTCCATCACACTGACTTTCTCCACGTGCAGAGCTTCAACTTGTGTTTCATCATGGAACTCCCCATTACTTTCAGCATCCCTGTCGGTTACAGCCCCACTCATCAGGCCCATGTCCTTGGTGGCACTGCTGAGGATACCCAAGGCGGCCACCAAAGTCCTGCTGGTCTCCGCCGTGGCTTGGTAGAGTTTGCTATATGACTCCTCATCCAGCCCGTTGATCCCATTAGCAATTTTCTCCCTCGCCAACGATGATGCCACCGGCACCTTCTCGCTCATGCTTGGCTGCTTCTCAGCAAGCCTCGACATTGCCATCGCCACCTTGAGGGACTCGAAAAGCATCCGCTGATCCTGCAGGGCCAGCGCCATGTCCAGCTGCTCCACCTCGTCCACGTCCTTGCTAAGACTCTCGTAAGACGTGCGGTCCGCGTAGCTGACGGGCCACCGATTCCACTCCATGGTGCAGCAGACCACACTGGCCGGGCAGACCTCCAGGTGCTCGGCGACTTTGTTACGCGCCACCGTGAAGGGGCAGCCGAAGCCACTGTTCAGACATGGCACACGCTCCAGTGGGCACAGCAGCCGGTGCTCACCCACTTTGCACATGTGGAATACGGCCCCGCAGACCAGTGCGCAGCCTGTCAGCTCGCAGGCCTTGCCCGGCTCTGGCCTCACCATGCACCGCCGACTCACGCAGCCCATGCAATGGACATGCTGTGTCTCCATCTCCGAGGGCAGCATTTCTGCAACATGGAACCGACAGTCATCTTAAAAACCATAAACAGAGGACGGAATGTATTACATCGTGATGTTTTGCAATTTACCTTTTTCCTGTGCAACATTTGTCAGTTCCATACTTGGAGCCCTAATACGTAGAAAGAAACAGTTATTTTTAAAATAACTCTGCATTTTAACCATAATAAACAGGCATGCCAAAATAACCAAGCCCTACAGCTATGCACCGGTCACATAAACCCACACCCTGAAAGCTCCCTCCACCCATATCCACCTTTGTAAATTCAATGTACCGGCAGAGAATAATTGATGGGGTGAGCAGGAGCGCCATGTGAGTCTGGAGGAGAGAAAAATATGTTGACACTATATCTGTCTGGTGGCCTATGGAAAATGTCAGACCCCTCAATCACCTCAATTGCCTGTTCTTCTTCCGCTTAGTGTGGGGTGAAATGAAATGGGCCGATGTGATCGGAGACCAGTGACCTATCAACAGGTGGCAGTCTAACAGGAGTGTGAAAAGATGATTCCAATTCAAAGGGCTTTCCTCTTGAGCAGTGTTTTCCAACCAAGCAATTGAAAATGATACATTCCATTTATTTAATATATTATCAAAATATTTTTATTTATATAAAGGGACAGGACATGCTACTCCTCTCACAACCTGAAAAAAGTAATACTGTGATATAATACCGTCACTGTCCAAAAAGTGAAAAATACTGTGAAAATAATTTTAGGTCCTATCATCCACCCCTAGTCAAAATCTCCATATAGGTACACCACTAGTACACTTTTTTTCCCTCCCAATTAGCATTAGTATTAGTATCAGCATGAGTTTGCACCACCTCCCTGTGTCGTATGGGTCCGGATTCATGAGGGATGTTGTCAGACAATATTGCATCTAGAAATTTCCCGTAACTTAAATGTATGTGCCTTGATGGACTGGCATCTATCCAGAGTGCTCTGTGCTGCCTGGGATAGGCTCCCAGTTACCCTGTCCAGGACAAGTAATAGGAAGATGGAAAGAGACCCGGATCTGGATTGTTTCTGGAGTTATAGAATGATCTGTACAACTACACAGTGTAGAATCTAATTTACTTCAATAAAATAGCTCACGGATCCTGCATTCCAGAAGTTTCAGAACTTTCCTTGGCAAAGCTCCTTGTTTAAAAAAACGTGACCACCCCCCCACCTTGAGAAAATAAAATGCAGAAATTATATATGTAATGTATGCTGATAATTCATTTGTGGTAAAAACCTTGGTATCACTTGACAAACATGTAAACACAAAAACTAAATAGTCTAAAAACATATCTATAAGACATCTGGCTAGCAAAAATACCAGTTACCTGAGATAACTACAGCAGAAATCCTGAGAGAAGCCTTCAATTAAATTTATTTTAGATATTGAATCTTTAAAATAAGAACAAATTCACAAGTCCCCATATATAATTTTGGATTATATAATATCCATATTGGATTCACGGTGCACATCCAGCAGATTAAAATAGCAATCTTGTATAGATTCATCGCATTATGACTTCAGTCCATTACCTCAAAAATACCTTTATTAACACGTTTATTAATAGTCTTGCCAGAATGTCACAGGTGAACTATGCGGAGGAGCTGCCTAGCAGGTGTTTCTAGCTCGTGGGTGTGTTACTTACACAAAAATGTTCTGAGGGCAGAAGGAAAAAATGATTGGTTCAGAGAGATAACCAATCAGATTGTAGAGGACGTGGGTCCAAGGAACTAGAGGAGGCGGGATGCCACGGTCCCGCCTTCTCTAGTTGCTTGGGCCCACCTCCTCTACAATCTGATTGGTTATCTCTATGAACTTATTTTTCCTTCTGCCCTCATAACATTTTTGGGTAAGTAAAACTCCAATGAGCACGTTTCCACACATCATCCGCTTCTCTGTGACCGGTTTTATCTCAACCATCACACCTTACCACATTGGTCAAGGACCGGTACAGGGCGTTGAGGCATGGGTCTGCCCAAGGATAGCGCACACCCACCAATACCAGTTACCGCTTACTGGTAGGTGGAAACATTACCTATAGCGATACCGACACTCATCACTCATGCAAGCAGACGGACGGTGATCCGCTACAGAGCTCCAGGTGAGGAGCTCCGGTACAGCAAAATGCAGTATAAATTATTCATAATCATGGTCCATTTTATTCAGGGCATCTGCATCCTTCCCTGTTAAACCCGAAGCAGGCTGAAGCACATGCGGGTCCGCTGTGCCTTAGTCGCGGCTTCATTGTCCCCACCTTCCGACATCACACCCGCCGGTAGTCACAAGTTTCGTTTTTCCAACTTGTTAAAGTTTTACACGCAGGAGTAAGCTACACACATAATCCAGGAGCGCCCCTTAAACCCCTTGGCGGTGACGCGCAGGAGCCCGCTGGCTATCCGGCTACACGGCCAGCGGGCTGCCAGCGAACAAAGAACGCGGAACTCCATCGATCGGACCGGGTCTACCCCGACGCATCGACTCGAGCGGACCTCCTGGTTGAACACCGTGGAAAAGCAGCATCCCCACTCCGTGGCCGCTGTTAGGGGGATGGTTGCCCCCAGCCAAGCAGCTGGCTGAACTTTCTGCGGTCTTATAAACAACCGGAGTACCGCAAAGGCTGCTTACCGTGGCAGGGCGACTCACTGTACTCCCCCGGTCACTCAGTCCGATCGCTCGCCTTGCGCACGTCCCCGTGTAGCTCCTCACGCTTATCGGGCAGCTATGACACTTTTGCCGTGTTTACCGTAGCGCCGCTCTATGCCCGTGGTCCCTATAATCTCGCTGTTACATCCCCCCTGTTGGTATGCTTTTTTTTCCCTGGGACGCCGCTCGATGACGTCACCACGTAGCGGTCGAAGTTCGGCGAGAGAGGAGATGCATTTAAAGGGACAGCGCTTCGATTTCCTTCGACACAACGCGGGACACTGTCTCTTCTAGGAATTTGTAGCCGTGCGTGAATCCTGGAGGTAACGGCAGTGCCTGGCGTGTGGAGTAATGAACGGCAACTGCGCCGTCGCTCATTTACAGGCAGGCCAATCAGAATAAGTGGGAGAAAACGGGAAGCAATAAATGCAAGTGGGGCGTCGTTTTGGCTGTTTTACTGGGCTTTAGTCCCCGCAGAAAGATCTTTAAACCCTCCAAATACATACACACTAGTTTAAACAGTCCGTTCTCATTAATTTTAATTAAAATAAGACCCCCTAGTAAAGGCTTACCCCCCCCCCTTTTATATAAATCTCTAGTGACGCTCTTTAATGGAAATAAATGAAAACCGAATTCACTCAAGGGATACGTCCCACGTTTGTGGTATTTTAATCCTATGACGATAAATGTGTGACTTGCTAGGCATTAGTGTATGGTCCAGTAGAAATAATGTTCCATCAGATTATGTTTCCATGAGATTTATAAAAGTCACATATATCCCTGGGCCCCATGTTTTGTAGTGCATCGAAGTACTCTTCTATTGTGCTTAAGGCATAAATACCACTGAGATCCTTTTAGAGTCCCTCGGTTTCTGTTAACAAAATACAGCATAATGTGTGGTAATTCCCACCTCACATTGTGCTAGCGAATTTTCTAGCTAGCACAGTATATTGTACACTTTATTGCATAAACACAAACACCATCTGAAGAAACTAGCTGGTTGTCCATCTGGCCAACGTACCAATGTGTCTCTAAAGTAAAATATCAGTCTCTTCTTGCTGGAGAAACCGTGAGCCAAATGGGCCCACATAGTACAAATTGGCATAGAAACAATATTTCTAGCTTGGCAGGGCAGCTCTGACTTGTGTCCACCACCCGCCCCCATCCAAACCCCAGTTTTCTTCCAACAGGCAACGGAGAACATCTCTGTCTTGTGCTCTTGGTTTCTGTAACTACATTCAGAGTACATTTGCATTCTCTGGAGATCTAGCACATCACTAAATCATTACTGAAGTGTTAGGTGTCTAGGGCACACACGGTTAAAATTTTGTCCCAACTGCATGGTCATGTGACAAGGTCTGTCAAGGAGTTGCACCATTGACATGCTGTCCCTGCATGGCTGTAGTGGTGTGGCTAGATGGTTGCATTAAAAGGGCCCTTTGATTTGATGCTTGCCTGTACCTCACCTTTCTCAACTTTTAGGTTGACCTCCAACTTTGGTTACACTGTATCTTATTTTCTTTAGTCGTTATAGCTATAATTTTACTTTGGAACTGTCTGCCACAGCTACACATCCATTCCCGCCATCCAAATAAGGTTTGTGTCATTTTTCCATTTCTTTAGTATGTGTGTAAATCAATGTGAGAACAGGCATACTTTAATCTCCACGGATGAAAGCATACCCTGCATTGTTGATCATAGGTCAGGGACAGCATGAACCAGGCAGGTGTTTATAAGGAAAACCAATTAGAAACCAGGTTATTAATCAGAATCAGAATCAGCTTTTATTCGCCAAGTGTGCTGGGGCACACAAGGAATTTGCTTCCGGCTGCTTGTAACTCCCTAGTACACAGACAATAAATGACACTATACAAACAATAAATTACACTGTACAAGAAGTAAAATTTGAAATATACACAAATGGGTAACACTGTACAAGTATAAGGTGCGAGGTTGAGTGCAAACAGAGTTTAAGGGGGGGGGGGAATTGAGAGAAGGCAGGTGACACAGCTTAGCTGTTTATGAGGGTGATGGCCTGAGGGAAGAAACTGCTCCTATGTCTGGTGGTTTTTGTGTACAGAGATCTGAAGCGCCTGCCAGAGGGGAGGAGCTGGAAAAGATTGGTTCCAGGGTGTGACGGATCTGCGATGATTTTCTCTGCCCGTTTTCTAGTCCTTGGGTAGTACAAGTCCTGGATGGAGGGCAGGGGGGCACCGATGATTTTTTCTGCTGCCCTCACTGTTCGCTGCAGTCTCCTTTGGTCCTGTTTAGTGGTTGCTCCAAACCACACTGTGATTGATGAGCAAAGGACAGACTCAATGACTGCAGTGTAGAACTGGTTCAACAGCTCCCGTGTGCAGACCATGCCTCCTTAGTTGCCGCAGGAAGTTCATCCTTTGCTGGGCCTTTTTGAGGACAGAGTTGATGCTGATGATATTAATGCTGAAGGGCAGAAATTGCTTAGCAACAGACTTTTTTGATGATGGGATATTTCTGCCCAGTCAACAGATGCATGCAGCTAAACAAGAACTGCCAAACAACAGTGACTTGAAGGCCATCCTTGAATAGGTGTCTGCAGACACTCAAGGCATCCCAGGAAGAGTTTATCATATTTTGATGCTTCTGAACCTGCAAGTGTCCAGTGATTTTCAAAACAATGGAAACTTAAATTATTATTTTAAGGTTTATAGTACGTCAACGGTCTACTAATTTGGTTGGCTCATCTCTTCAGATCCCCAGGGGTTGTAAGTATGGATCCCAACCTTGTTCTGCTCTGTGTGGAGTTTGCATGTTCTTCCCCTTGGTATCACCTGGTTTTCTCCTGCCAGGGACATAGCTAATTTTGCCAACCGGGATGGGGTAGGGTGGTTCCCCCTTGGTATATTTTGCTGAACGGGCCCCCTCCTGTTCAGGGCCTGGGTAAACATACCTCCAACCCCCCTGGCGATGGCCCTGCCTCTTGCAATCTCAGAACATGCAGTTAGATTAATTTTCTGCTCTATTTTAACTCCAGCATGTGATTGTGTATGTGTATGGACTAGCATCTTATCCAAAGCGGATCCCATCCCAGGCAGAATAGAGCTCAAGACAAGTTCAGGATACACTCCAGGCATAATTGGTTAGAAGACAGATGAATGATCAACTAATTCCTCAAGTTTTCTGTTAACTTCTGATAATTGGATGCTGACTGGAAGCTTTAAGCTCTTTGTTACCATGAAATAACAACAGAAAAGACATGAAAAAGGTTTCATATTTTTTGGTAACATTTTAATATAATATATAAAGGATGCTATTTTCAGACATGTACACATGACTAACTCCTTTGGCAATCAGAATCTGTATTTATCCACACAATTTATATTCACATAAGCAAGATGCTGAATAGAGTTCGTTCAAATGGCTGAAAAGGGTGGCTTTTGTATTCCACTTTCACACAGTTTAGGGGGGAAACTGAATAAGCATTCAGGTCTATGGCTCATTAAAAGAAACACGAATGGGAGAAGATGGTGCCAATAGATGGCTTAAAATGCAGATACCATTCATCAGTGGTGGCTGATTATACCAGGGCTGGAGTTATTAGGGTTAGGGGTTTATTAGGGGTTTGTCTGATGGCTGTTGTGTTTATTTGACTAATCCCGGCTGATTGAAAGGAAAGGTCAGTGGCAAAGCCGTGAAGTGAAGCGTTACACTTGTGGCTGTTTAAACCTGTTTTGAACAGAAGACAGAACTGAAGCTGAATCCAGACAAAGGCTTTAATTAGATCAACCTCCTGTAAACCTCCTGTACACCTCGGGCAGTTTTCCGCCGCCCTGTCCCCATCGCTGCCTCCTGACTGTTACCATGGAAACCGGGTGACGCTTCAGTGTTTTTTTCAAAGGCGCTCCGCCCTGACTAATGAGCGAAGAGGAGGCAAGGCGTCCGAAACTCGCCAGTAATGTTTACACGGCGACAGACTGGAGAGACAAAAACAACAGTTTTGCAAACATTTGATAGTGGTTGCTGTCCTTTTTTACCCAGACCTGTTTGGCTGTTAAATGTATTCCTGAAACAGAAGACTAATGGGCCGATAAATAGCCGTTATAATAATGTGTGACCTTGGTGCAGTTACAACTGAAAATGGGCAATAAAACAAGAAGGTTGCTGCCTTTTTTATCGAAATGGTTCTGTAGTTAATTTCTGCTGAAATTCACCCCAATGTGTAAAAACTCTTCCTTCAGCTTGTGATCATGTGACCTGTCTTCACAGGCTATCATCTGGGAGGTCCAAGAGTGGAATGCTGGCAATGCACAACAGTTTCTTATGCTATTGGCTTCATCTTGGGGTCTATCCTCTCCCTGCAGGACACGCAAAGAATCGTCTCTGAGAACTGCTGAAAACTGAGAAACAACCCTAATCCACACAGATCTCTGTTCATCTTGTTTATGGAGGAACCACTTTCGCTTCCTGATCCTGAAGATAAATTTTTTTTATTCATTTCCTTTACTGAAATTGAACTCTGAGACTGATGGCATAATCACTGCTTGTGAAACTAGAAACGAACCTCAGTGTCGAAACTTCAGGCATGGACACGGTTCATAGTTGCAGCCTGGGCCACAGATCAGAATTCTGTTTGCCCTGCCCCCTGCTGGTGTTAGATGGAGTAGCAAGTCCTTGAATGCTTGGACTGTTGCTTGGTAATACAGTTGGTTTCATCTTGCTTCTGTGTGAGTGGTTGTGATATTGTTGTGGTTGATTGTAGAAACATTATTCACCTTCAGCTTTCTTACTTTCACGATGGGACTCTTTTACTCTAGTAGATCTGGTGAAGAACTTAACCCAGAAGTACATTAAAAAGGCCTGTCCAAAGACTGCATCCTTAAGGTACAGGTCCAAGGCTGTAGCTGTCTTTGATTTTATATACAAATGCACCAGCATCCTTGATAAATAACTGCTTGTTCTGGGGGTAACTGGATTAACAAAGCAAGTCATTAAGACTTCTGTCTCCTAATGAAGCTCTCAGTGCCTGGTACTGCATCCTGGCCACTCATACTGGACACATGCTGCTCCTGACTGTGGGCACAATTGTCTTTCATTTTGTCCCTCTCCATTTGTCCCCCCCCCCCATTTTCGTTTTGTCCCTCTCCACTCTTTTCTCGGATCAAGCAGATTTTATTTTTTCCCCCTGCCTCTGGTCTGTCAGCCAGCCTAATCGCTCTTCAGCCTCAGGGTTAATAGTCGGTTGCAGTGAGTCGTATTTAGCTTGTTGCTCAGGCCAACTGGCATGCAGGGTAGGGAGTTATTAGCAGATGATTTCTGATTGGCTGTAGGTAAGGAAGTAAAATGGGCCATTCAGAGGAATGGATACTCCAAGAATATAAATCTCACTCATTATTTTTTTAAAAAAAGCTGCTTGCTTAGGTGGGTGCATGATCTGTAACCGAGAGCTGGATTAGACTGGGCATACACAACCGTAAGTTAGCCGTTACCTGTCTTCCACGTATCAGGCAGACCCCGGGGCTCCAGAGGACTGAATGAGGTCTTTTAAATTGTGATACTGAAAATTGTAAAAGTGAGAGACAACATCCCCCCCCCACCTGGCCTGGAGTTAAACATAAATCTCTAGAGAATGGACAGAGTGGGACGCCCGGGCAGCTGGCATTTTGTCGATATAGGATACGCTTCTTTGAAATGCCTGTTAAACTACATTCAGCCACCAGGGGGAGTCAAAGTAAAGCTTGAGCACTGAAGTAGGGTTATTCATTCATTCGTTTATTGAGTCAAATTGTTTTACCCTGCTACATACTGCCACTCCTAGTCAGCCATGTGTGGTGCCAGTCTTCAGGTATGCCATTTTTTTAAGACACACAAAACCTGCTTGGTTCTGCTTTACTTTACTAAGGTATTATGCCTGTATTTGACATATAGGATTATCATGAATCAGTTACATGCATCGTAAAAGCCATACAAAAAAATGGCTTGGACTTGTTTCTGCCAACTATTGGGGATTAACCTCACACAGAACGGCCCCCTTCTGGAAATGGCTTTGATGGGGAAGGGGTGGGGAGTCTAGTAGCAGTCGTGGTCTGATTTTCGTGGATTGGCCCAGCAGTCAAGCCACTGGCAATCTGCTGAAACCGAATAACTCCCTTTCTTTCTTTCGGCTGGACTGACCCTGCTGCTGTTTTCCCAATCTGTATATTTTGCCTGAACCTCATTGGTGATAGGACCAGCTGTGCATGTCCAAATGGCGGAACCTACAGGGGCTGCCCCCTTTCTGGGAGTCCTCGCCGGCGGCAGGTAAGGATAATCGGCATGTCAATTAGTGATGCTGGGAGCCCAGGAAGCTGTGACCAAAGGATCTCCAGGGGCTGGAGGAACAGGCCGTGCCTGGTGATCCTGGTGTGGGCGTGGTCAACCCCCCAACACATGCTGGCATCCACCCTTCAATTTTTCAGGGCCTGAATCCAACAGGCATTATACTGACCCAGGTGCCCCTTGGAGAGACCTTTAGACAAATGTGTCACAGGGTCTCCAGATTTACTCTATACCCCTCCCCCAACCCACCTTTGCCAAACCCCCAACTTGGGGGCAACGTAGGACATGGGCCCTTCAGGAGACGTCACTGTCCATGATGGTGCCTTTGGACCCGTCGTGGCCGGTTTGGATCAGTGTCACAGCTAGGCCCTGGAGGGACTGGCAGTCACAGGCATCGTCGACCCACTGCTGTCTCAACGTGGTTTTAGGCTCTGCATCTGATTCACATCACAGGCTGTGTCATCTGTAGCGGGACGCCGGCAGGGCCACAGGACCGGTTTGGACTCGATTCCTGTCTGCCTTCCCCTCCCCAGGACCTCAGTGAGCTGCAGAAACTGTTTTGCGTCCAGCTGTAACCTCTCTGCTGGGCATGGTCCTGCATTAATCCACATGGAGTATATTTCTACTGGAGTGGACTGCCAAAGCTTCATCAGGGGCTGGCCTTGGCGAAGGTCTCTGCCAGGTCTATGTACTAACAATGTCATGGTACTTGGACTGCAGAGCTCTCATTGTCACATGACCGCACCAGTGCAGAATTCAGCTTCCTGATATCTCTCTGCTCATCACAAGTGATGTGATGTCTACCAGCTGACTGTCCTCTGACTGCCCATCCTGCTCTGCTATCGCATTCGGTTCTCAGACTCCCTGCATTATAAACATAACAGTTATGCTTAAATCGTTAGTCTGGTGGACATCACCTATACGAGAAAAGTAAAAGCCCAGAAAAATGTCGAATACAGAAATTCTTCGGCCTTTTGTGTGATGATGGGAAAAAAAATTGCTGTGCGCTGTACACACAGGCTTATATCACAGTTGTACGCCAGCCTTCAGCCATCAAGGTCGGATTTCCAGCTTGGACTCGGCAGTGACTGAGTGACAGTTGCCTCGGAGACGGCGCTCGCCGTTGCCGTAAATACCACGTTCTAGTCCCGCGCTCTTTCAACCTCCCTGCCGCTGCACCTTTTATTGGTGGGGCGAGGGATGGCTGAGTGAAAACGGAGGAGCTTCCTTTCAGGGGAGCAGCACGGTGTGATCCGTGATGAGCTTCAGTACAGTGGGACCTCTCCGTCGAGACGCTACAGTCCATCGCTCCCCCTCCCCAGTCAGAGCACAGCTTTAATGCACTCTATCGCAGGCTGCAAAACAAACTATTTTAGTCACAGAAAGACTGCGAATTAAAATGTCTTCTCCTTGGCACAGAGTCCTACTTAACAACCACAATTACAAAAGCATTGTCACTGATGGTATAATAAGCATTGGTCGCTTCCATACATCAGCACAGCTCCATGGGGGGGGGAGCCTCCAGGCCTGAAGGTAACTCAAGGTCATCATCATCACTAGAACACAAACCTTTATATCTCTCCTTCTGTGAAATTCAATCAAGCCACATATATTTTCCTGCTCATCTTTCATTCTGTCTTCCCTGTCTCTGGGTTAAATTACTGCCAAATCAGCCGTTAAAATCACCAGGCATATCTCCACATACTAGCTGACGGCACGCCTCTGTCACCTCTCTCCGTCGGCCGGCCGCCAACATCACCTGTTTTTGTGCACCGTAGACGTTTCTACCCTTCGATTTCCTGTAGCTACAAGGCTCCTCTCTCGTTTTCCTGCACCACTGATGCTGTTTGCTCAGCAGATTCCCCCTCCGGCCATGTGGGGCAGCGTAGTACTGGCCTCAGAAATCGGACGGGCAGCTTTAATTCTGGATATTAAGTATCAGATTGCTGGTGCTGGCTACCCAGAGCTTATGGCGTGGTTCTTGCACTCAGGCTAGTCGACACGATTGCTGTATGACTTCACAGCATTGTTGTGCAACTTCATCAGGATCAAGCTTCGGAGAAGGAGCTTACCGACGGGTCCAACACACAACGGCTGCTCTCAGTTATTATGAATAATTTCTTACTTAGGAGACACTTTTTTCCAAAGAAAATTGCCTAGCTTGTCATTTTTCTTTTTTGTGTATTCATAAAATTTTTACCCCTTTGTGACCCTGATCCAAATAAGTCAATAGAACATGCATGGATGGATGGATGGATGTACACATTTTTACTGAAGCAGTTCTCATCTGCCTTTCTCTTTACATATATATGCGGACAGTAGTTCAGTTAACCATAAAGCCACAAATGCATACTGGGTAATATGCTAATGTTCTAACCCATGGGTGTAGTTCAAGCCCTTCCACACCGTGCGGTCACACCTCCAACCCCCCGGCAGGTGTGTGTGTGGGAGGGGGGGTACAGAGGCCATAATGGGCTGACATGCGAGGTGGTGGACAAAAGAGTGCGCCATGGAACCTTTCGCAGGGTGTTAAATATAGCCAGCACCAGAGGGTGGTGTCGGTCCATCTTAAAATGATATTTTCCCTATCAGTAACTAAATGTTAGTGATGGAGGTGCTGCCTCATGTAGCGACAGAGACATTTATATCATTACAATGCGCTTTGATTTAGCGGGAACATGTTTAACTTCTTAAAGTCTTAGGAAAAGTCTTCTTAAAGTGTTTTCTTGAGATTATTGTAAGAAATGTAGATAACTGTATCTTTGTCTAAATCTAGACTCTATTATCTATGTCTATGATCTGACATCCAGATTTATAAATACAGAAGATGATAAGTTGGTGTGTGAGGAAGGAGAATATACGCTCCCTTGCTTTCTGTTTTCAGATTAGAAGCGCGAATGTCATTTATTCCGAGTCACCCCTATGTCCACTGGTGAGCGGTTACAAACACATTTGCTTGGCTGGAAATTCATTTGGGCCGTCTTCTGACCACCAAAACACATTTATCATAGTTGGGCTTGAGCTCTACAGGAATATTAAACACTAAGAGAGGGACAGAGGTAGCGGCAGACAGGGGGTCGAAACACCATGACCGGGAATTACCTAAGTGCATCTCTGGACACCGATTGAGATGGATGAGATGGCATAAAACACTGATATTTTGCCAGCACCCCCCCCCCCCCGCCCCCCCCCCCCCGCACCCCCCCCCCCCCCCCC
>JAAGVU020000039.1:20307007-20321897 GCA_011763525.2 Mormyrus iriodes
CCCGGCCCCCGATTGCGATGGATGAGAAGGCATAAAACACTGATATTTCGCCAGCCCCCCCCCCCCCCGTCCTCTCACCCCCCCTCCCCACCTGCCTCGGGTAAGTGTTTATGCAGTAGGCTGTATTTATCCCAGACGGCGCCAAAAATTGGGCGGCCATATTGAGGGGTTGAAAAGGCAACACAGGATACCGTCGGCCGCAGCTGGTCCGCTCTCCGCGCGCTTGGAGCAAAACGATGGCGGAAGTGTGACGTCCGGGCGAGATGCGGAGGCGTGATGTCTGTCTGTGGAAGGGCGGGTGAAACTCCACCGCGTTCCCTCCAAAAGGCATAAATCGGTGTTTAATCCCCGTTATTTAAGCACCTTTCTCACTACGCCTTTCCTTAAGTGCCCATTGGGATGACTTACAGTTTCATATCTTATGTGTTATGTGATTGGATTTATTGCAGGGGCAATTGGGCATATTTTGAGATCAGTATAAAGCCCACCCCCCCCAGCAAACATTTCACGAGTTTGCTCTTCATTCTGCACGCTGTTGTTTTGTTGCCTTGGTGTGCTGCGCCTGGTGTGGCCATCCAACATTTTTTGTCGCTAAAATGGGGACGGCCATCTCATCTCATTGTATTTAAAGTGACAGATGCCCTTTTTCGAGGGCCTCCGTGATCATGCAGGTGTGGAAGTGAACACCCTGAAGCCCCACCTGCAGGTCTCGGACGTGACACATGGACGTGCCGAACTTCAAATCACTCTTGTCTCCTTCCCAGCGAGTTATGCTTGTCACTCAATTTTTTCTCTTTTTTCATTTTTTTGAGGAGACTGAGTAGTCACGGTGTAGTGGGCATGCTGTCAGGGTAACGGTGTCTGGCACCCATGCTTAATCACTGACATGGCAACAGAGACCCGGTGTGGGAGGGGCCACGACAAGGCTGTCATGGGGGGGTGAGGTGGTTGATGTGTCAGTTCTACCTTTTCCTGCACACACACCCTGCCGGCCCTTCTGGCTCCGATGTGGCGCACCTGGCTGGTCCCCCTCGGCCCACACTTTATCGCCCCATTGTCATCATCACCAGCTCTCCTATCCCCCCCCCCCGTCTCTCCAATGTATGCTGTACCCCAGCATCAGTAGACGTTCTTTCTTTCCGTTTTGCTTTTTTAATCCTTCGCCACGACTGTCCTATGTCTCCGGCGCATTAGCATAGTGGCATGAATCATACGGGAGAGGCTGACTCCCTCTCTGTCTTCTGAGAGAGGATTCAAAGCCTTGGGCTTGGCGTTTGTCTCTCCGTCTGCCGGGGAACAGCATCCCCCCCACACACACTGTAGAAAATACTTTGATTTTTTTCCCCATCTGAATATTTGAACTATACTTTATACTTTATACCTCTTACTTCTCCCTAGAATCACCCCCCCCCCAAGAAGGACCTGACATGGTGTTTCTCTTCATGAAATTCACAAGCAAGCAAATGAGCAGGAAATGCATGGCTCATATGGGGTGACGGGGTAGTGGCTGGAGCTGGTGGCCACCTCAGCAGAGTCTCCAGCGGGTCTGTTGGCGTGGTTACAGGCATTCCTCGGAAGGGAGAGGGAAGGCTACTAGTGGATAGGTGACTTTATGTTGCCCGTGTGTGGGGGGGGGACTGCTAATTTCCATGTGGGTAGTTCAGGTCGTACAGCGGCCAATGAATGGCCTCAGCTGAGACGGACCATGTACTCTGCTGTAAGAGAATGCAAGTGTCATTCTAGGGATGGGGGGGTGGTTGTTGGGGGTTGTGTGTCTCTTGCCGGTATAGTGGAGTGGGGGTGGATTTTTTTTTTGCCAGTCAGGTGCAGCAGGGATGGGCACCAAGTGAGTTGCAGTATGAAAAATGAGTGGATTGGTGGGGGTGTGAATTCAGAGGAACACTTGCCTGGTACCCTCTGCTGCCAGGCGTGCGGGCTGGTGAACGGGGCGGGGGGATGGGCAGGCAGCCGAGAGCGACGGCATTAGCAGCATCTACGTCTCAGAGGAACCTTGGAAAGACAAAGTTTGCTTATATCGGGGCTCTGGTCAGAATGGAAATGCTGTGCCCCCCCCCCAATACACTCTGAGAAGATGGGGGGACAGATACTAGTCACAAAGAGCACATCCCCACTGATAAAGCTGAACGGAGCATAGACAGGTGCCCTGTCAGTGGTGCCTTGTGATTTCAGCAACGGTGTTCCTCTTCTCCTGGTGAGCGTGTAATATACACACATGTACAATGTAATGTAAAGGTCTGCTTGGGAGTTTTGAGCAAATGCAGTAGCAGCTGAGGGAGGTTGATGTAGTATTTAAGGATTGAGCCTTTGCTCCGAAAAGTCTCATTTAATCCATCAAGCACACTACACCTTTCGGTATTTATCATCAAGGTCAGAATTACAGAGCTGACCGGCCTGAGAGGGGCCCCGAGCCAGATTGGGCAGAAGGAGACTTTGTATAGAGCGCCACACAGCACCATGTCAGGTCCCTCTTGAATTTTTAATTCCTACAGATAAATACAGGACGGGTCGCTGACATAGCCGTATAGCGTTGAACTCTAAAAGGTATTCCTTTCGCCGACCGTAAAATCGCTGGGGCCAAAAAGGTTGTGGCGGCAAGACCATGTCCATGGAATGAATTTACGGTAATGGATCGCCTCGCAATTTCACAGACGATCACCAATCTAACTGTTCCGTAGACCCGGGTATCAGGCATGAGATTCACCGAAATCCGAGTCGCCTTTTGTCTTAGCGGACCTATAGCCACCGCTTCCCCATTTCACCCGCGCACCCTTGGCAGGAGTCTCCGGCTTTTAATTGCTCTCCTCTCCATCTAGATGTACGCACGTCCTTCCTCTAGTATCGGGGACACTCTGCAGTTTCTGTGACCCGATTTTTCTGATGTAGTGATTTACTGACAAAGAAGGGGGGCACTCGCGTTCACACTGTTGTGAGAAAAAAAAAAGAAAAAAGAGAAATCATCCGCTCATCCAGCGGCAGGAACGGCAGAAAGTGTCTTAGACAAGGACTAGGCGCTCCAGAAGACGGAGAAGCGGGCGATGTCTCTCCGATGCAGGTACGTCCAAGTTCATGCACCGGCTCAGAAATGCACGTCTCCTCGGCGCGATAACACAGACAGATCTGGCAGCATCGCACTGCTCGGACGCACCGCTCCACGGTGGCATCGCTGATATTTCTTATTTCCTCGACTGTGATCAATCAAGCCGCCACGGACTGCAAATGGTGCCACTGAATTACGGGAAGTGGAAATTGATCACTATTGTTTGATGGGTTGGCACAGCGCTGTTAACACACATTATCCTAACGCATGCTTGATTGATTTCACTGAGATGACGGTTTTAAATAGACTGTTCAATCAAAAAAATGCCTTTTGTGATCAGCACATTTCCAATATTTCACGATAGCAACAATGGTGACGACAGACTGGTAACTATAAATCTGTGCTTACTTTTGACGTGTACATAAAGACATTTTATATTATTTATAATTTTAAATATTTATTATTTTGCCTTATTTTGTTTCGCCTTAAGCAATGGTATTTTTGAATTTTAGGCACGCTTTACCTGTTATTAACGGATTTATGCTTATTTTCATGACTATTGCTTTTGGCGTCTATTCATAGCGCTGTCCAGCGTGCTGAAACCTACCTTTCATAAACTCATCCGAATAAGCAGAAGGAGAACGACATCATTATCATTCCTCCTAAAATGCAATCACTGCGTTTCTTAAGTATGAGATAGTAGGATGGTGAAGTGTGCCTTGATAGACGTTTTAAGCTGTTTCAAACGTGGTTTACAAATGCAAAATAAATTCAGCTATACCTGAGTGCGAATATTAATGATGCATTAAGATACCGCTGTATAGGGAAAGTTTAACTTAGGTACCAAGCGCTTATTAGCGTTATTGAATAATCAACATGTATGTTTTCGACCAACACGATTGACCTCTATGAAAAGTCTAAGTTTTATATTTTAAGACGTGTACGTCGTATTTTTTATTTGATATTATCGTAACGTCTGTTAAATCTATATATATTCTTGTGCTATTATTTTGCGTTTTCACAATGCATTTTGCTCACACCGTCTTTTTTTCAGCAGGTATTTTAAAACTTTGGGAAATTCTTTTTGCAAAGCATGGTTACTTCGAATGTGGATCTAAAGTAAAACGACCAGCGTTCATAAGCAGCTTCGGCAGACGGATGTTATGCAAATTTAGATAAAAAGCCTTGACGCAATGTGGAGTATTAAAATGAATCTGATAGCACTGATTTTCTTTCCTGCGGTATGCTTTGATATATGTGCTTGCGCCAGTAACATACATGAAAGGTCAGTGGTGCCGAGATCCGTGTCCCGATCCGTAGCAAGAATGAATGGAGATATAATCATCGGGGCCCTTTTTTCCGTCCATCATCAACCGTCCGCCGAGAAGGTTGCCGAGAGAAAATGCGGGGAAGTCCGGGAACAGTACGGCATCCAAAGGGTGGAAGCGATGTTTCATACCCTGGACCGTATCAATTCGGATCCGAACCTCCTACCTAACATCAGCTTGGGCTGTGAGATTAGGGACTCCTGTTGGCATTCATCTGTGGCACTGGAACAAAGTATCGAGTTTATACGGGATTCGCTCGTTTCTGTGCGGGACGACAAGGACGGCTCCAAGACCTGCGTAGACGGTACGCCTCTGAAAGATCTCCCGGCGTCCAAGAAGCCCATAGCCGGCGTCATCGGTCCCGGCTCCAGTTCGGTGGCGATCCAAGTTCAAAATCTGCTGCAGCTTTTCAACATCCCCCAGATCGCCTACTCGGCAACCAGCATCGACCTCAGCGATAAAACACTCTTCAAATATTTTTTGAGAGTCGTACCCTCGGACACCCTTCAGGCCAGGGCGCTTGTGGACATAGTGAAGCGCTACAACTGGACATACGTGTCTGCTGTCCACACCGAAGGTAAGACGCCGCAGAAATGCTAAAGCATTGCCGAGGCATGAATACATCTGAGACATGAATAACTTTTGTAGGAGTCTAATAGGATGCAGAGGGTGTATGTAGGGGATAAATTGGGGAAGGATGAAGCAAGTCGCTGTTGATCGATGAGGCAGCATCACTGTTTATACTCAGCATGACGGGTTTTGGTTACAGAGTTGCCGCTGCGGCTTCATTCAAAAACATCTAAACGCCCATGTGTGACCAGATGCCTGTCACTATAATGCTTTTTACCGCTCCCTAAATGATTCACTGAGTCAGTGTTACAAAACTGATAATACTCACTTTTCCGTTTTATGACTTTCCCTAGACAAATCCACTGACGTTTTCTCAAGGAAATTTACATGAATCTACGTTGCACTTGTAATAATATTTCATCTAAAATGAAGGATTAGATAATTACTTGAGACAGTAGATGGTATTTTTACCTCTTACTTCTAAAATCACCCTCTATCGATGTGTTACAGAGCATTTCAACGCTACAGAGCTTCTTGATGTTTAACTGCACGCTATGCACGTTATCATCAGACAGAAAACGCATTTGTCAGACTTAGAGTTCTAAAGACCGATGGTAAAACAAGCCTACGACACACCTGTTCCCACTTCTAAAGTTTTAATGTTGTACAAGGCGGTCTGTTAGGTACATGTGGCCCAGGGAAAAACTTTTCTAAGGCGCAGCCACTGTAGGTGAGCAGAACGTCCCTGATCTTAAAACTGGTCTCCTCAAATAACCTTCATCTCCTTAACGCAGGGGAATTAAGCGTATTAAGCTGTTACATGAGTTATAATTATTCATTTTAATTAGGCGAAATAGGAAAAAATGGCTAGAGATCGTAACTGAACACGTCATAGTGTGTAAGAGCACCCCATCTGAATACATATTGAATGCTGCGTGTTACACTGTGCCTTGGATACAGTGGCATGTGGAAAAGTAAGGACTTAGGGCTCAAATGTGCTGTACGGTGGATACTGTGCACAGGTACAATGCACTAAAGTTACTAATGTAAATACACGTCAAAGACTGATGTGCAACAGTCTATGGCTGAAAAGAATAGTTTCAGGGCACAGTAAGTACTATTGGATACATAATTCAGATAGATAAAATAGATAGTGTGCGACTGAGCTTGGTATGTATTGGAATAAATGCTAAATGTTAATAGTACAGTGGAAAGGTCATTTTGCGTATTCATGTCAGCAATAATAAGTAGAAGTGAACTAAACAGAGTATCATATACTGAAAAAAATACTTCTATACAGTATAGAGGAGTAAATTCTGTAGTCATGTTTGTATATAGCAGAGTGAGTCAACAATGTAGCCTGTCGTGCGGCTGAAGTCACACTCCAGCTGGGGTGGGAAACGTCCTCGGGTAGTTCATGGTGGGTGACTTCGTTTCGGGCGCTCCGTTTAAACATGCTAGGCAAAGACTAAGAGCTCACCCATTCCAGGAAACATTCTGTGTTCAGTGATCTAACAGACAAGATTGCTTTTGCTGTTTGTCATATATTACAGCCTTTACAGAGTGTGCTCTGTATAGAGCACACTGTTATTCACACTTACATCTGCTCCTGTAAGGGACAGAAGGTCTCTCACTGGTATGTTTCATTCCGACTTTTCACCGCAGCCGTTTCTGTCCGATCTCCAGCACAGCATCACTCTGCACCGTCCACTTAACGTATGTGCTGTGTGCACAGTATTGTACGCTATTCAAGAATGTTCAGTTAAATATAGCTGACAAGCTGAGTCGCTTCAAGTGCTCCGGCATCTGTCGGCCGTGTCTCCATCGTGTCAGTGAGCGGATCACGTTATGCAGGTGTGACCGCCGGACACCCATTTCCTCCCAGCAAAACGACAATTCACCCCACATGCCGTCATTGTTCATTTTTTGATACATATATTTTTGAAGTTCTTGCATGTAGTGTAGGAGCCGCACACATCGAACACAGTATCTGTTTATTCGCTCTCCGGGGAACCATATCATGGGTTTAATCAACCGTCACAGGTCTCTCGCACAATGTTTAATTCGATGCTAATTTTATTCCATTAAAAATAATGAGGGAAGTCCATTTCTACATTTGCATAGCTGAAAAGACCTTAATTAATTTATTAACTCTCGCGGTCCGCGGTTTTCAGAAACTTATTTAATCTGCGGTGAGCGCTGCTCGCCTTTGAAGCTTGCCGGGGTCTGAAGACCCTGGCGCCGTGTTAATGGGGCGGGTGGGTATGCGCTCCACACCATTAACATGCAGTGCTTAAGGAGCACAAAGCATCCAGGAAAAAACGTATCCTGCACGCTGGCCGTGGAGTAGAGGACGCTGGGGACCAGGGAGGGGGATCCGGAGGGAGACCGACTGAGTAAAGGGAAACATCAGAGTGATGCTTGGATTTAGATCCTAGTCACAGCCACCAATTTACTACAGCCTTGATCTCAGAGGGTGCAGGTTTCAGCAGCCGCAAAGACAAGAGCTCGCTATTTGCGAGTTTCCGCTACCTACCTTTCTGTCTCTGCACGTCTGTTCGCATTATCTTGCAGCTGTTATAATGTGAATAACTGTAACAACGATACTGACATTTTCTGCAGAGTCTGAATGCCTCTGAATAGCGTTGTGATAAAATTGCAGAGCACACTTTCAGCCCAGACACTTAGAGATGGGTCTTCTGCCAGTTGCTCATAGCAACCATGTAAGCCGTCTAATTGAATAAAATTACCTGAGAACATTAAAGCAAATGCTACGACTCCTGCTAATGAAATGTGCTCTACTTATCAGGTCAAACACGCACAGTACCTCACCAGTAAGATGTCCAATGAAAGAGGAGGTTTTATGCCTGGACACGCACTGAAAACGCGCTTGATTTCATTTGACAGTTACATAAAACGGTATATACAAACGCATAGCACTGTGTGAACCCATCTGCCAGCGAAACTTTATAAAAAGTCCAGTTCCATGAATGGGTAAAGTGGCTTTCTGTCTGTTTACCTTTTGTAAAGGTGAATATTTAAATATATTTACATCTCAATGCAGGCCGGGCTGACAGGGAAAAGGGAGAGCGTGTACAGCAATGTAATTTCATTGTCTCAGACAGAAAGCTGTGATTCAAAAGTAATAAGCCTACAGATATTCAGATTGAACACACACACACGCGCACACACACAAAACCTCGGTGCACAGTGCAGTGATACTGAGCCAAAGGCCTGCATCAGAAGAAACACTTTGACACATGTAACAAAAATTAAAGTATTTGTAGGCCTTTTTACAGAAGGTTGTAGCTGGTAGCAGTGTAGTAATAGTCAGTGTTGGTTGAATTATTATTTAATATTTTATTGCTGTAGGTTATTGTTTTATTACCACCATGGGTTTTCTGCAGTTGTGTCGAACAGCAGTGCGGCTCAGCTCCTCACACTTTATACGCAGATAGAAGGGAGGCCCCACCGGCGGTCACAACTGCCACTGATGTCCTCGCGGGTGCCATCACTCAGCCTTCAGAGTCAGGGATGTGACAGGCTGTCTCCAGCAGAGACCAGCAGCTTCCGCCGACAAGTGCTCGGTCGGGAAAAGGAGCTTGATGTTTTGAGGGGAAGTCGCACCGCCAGAAGGCTCATGGGGAAAATGCGTCCGGGTGGCTCTGAGCATCCGAGCCGCTTTGCGACGTCTGAAATCACACTCTGACTCTCCAGCAAATTGCAACGTTCAGCATGATACGTTACAAATAAAGCCTCAAGTAAATCCCTGCGAATGTTCCTAGATTTGTAAAAAAGAAACATGAATTGAGGCATTAAAATGTTCGCATCACACCTGTTATTATCCCTGTTAAAAGGCACAAGAAGAGGTATACAATCATAGACAGGTTTTTGAAGGCATCCAGAACACACTGATGATCTTCTGCAGGGTGCTCTGATCAGGCAATTTCAGCTGTTTCTATATGATGTCATATACATATTTTTGTTTGAAAATTGAGTGTGACCTATTGAAAGTGAACTATGATTTCTAAATCATAGAAGCTGTAGTCTGTCCCAGGCAACATGTAGTACAAGGCAGGGGTATGCCATAGACTAGATGCTGGTCTGTCCCACTCATGATCTAGAGGCACCAATACAACTAGCGCCTTGTCGTTGAACTGGGGAAAGAAAGCAGTGTACCAGGAGGAAGCCTACATTACACAGGGAGAACATGCAAATGCCTTAATTAAACACCGAAGGCATAATTGACATTTTTAGAGATAATTGCTGAAGCACAAAAAACATAAGCATTTGACACTGGACAGAGAAACATTTCGCTTTTAATTCCCCGACATGGCTTTCCCGTTTAAAGGGTAATAATTACACACAACATTTCTGCGCCTAACCCAGGCAACTACGGGGAGAGCGGGATGGAGGCATTCAAGGAGATGGCTTCCCAGGAGGGCCTGTGCATCGCCCACTCGGACAAGATCTACAGCAACGCCGGCGAGAAGCACTTCGACCGGCTGCTACGGAAACTGCGAGAGCGACTGCCCAAAGCTCGCGTGGTCGTCTGCTTCTGCGAGGGCATGACCGTCCGTGGCCTGCTGATGGCCATGCGACGCCTGGGTGTGGCTGGAGAATTCCTGCTCATCGGCAGGTGAGGAGCTGGTGCAGCTGTGGAAGGGAAACCGAATTGCGTTCGCATGAATCCGTACGACCCACACGTGTGTGCGGTGGTTTCCGTGCATCGCTTCCGGTTCATTTGTTTGTTGATGACTGTTTTATTGAGGTGGTGTGTCTGTTTTTAATGCCTCCTGAAACTTTCTTGAAAATCCAGTGGAGTGCGTGATTAGCCAAAAGCACCTCTCCAGTCAATTTTCAAAGCAACATTTCGCAACTGAGCTACAGAGACAGCTTCTGATTATGCCACTGGGCCTCATAAAACAAATCAGTATGTACTGCACATTCTTCATCTTCACGACACATGAACCTGGTATCCTGTACGGCATATCCGTGCATCCGTGTGCCTTGGCACAAAACATGCCAGCTCCTTGTTGACGTAAAGCACTTGGCAAAACAAAGCCAATTCCGGTTATGATTCGGATGGGAGGGGGGTCCATTTAAGAAGAAAGGGCAGGAATTGACTTGACGCTAGCTGAAAGCACGTTTATATCTGCCACTCCTAGGATGAGATGCCAAAGGCCATTTAACTAGATCATATTGTGTTTGTTTAGTGGGTTTCGAAATAGATGCTTGCAAAATGTGATTAGGAGGGGGTGGAAACATCATAGTTATCTTGTCATCAGTCTTCTAGTCAGAATGTACGGCTGCACTGCACTTTTTTGTGAGGTGAATGGAACACATATAATGCGACGTATAATTGCATCGGCAATTACCAGACATTGTTATCGTCACTATGAAACCAGATTTCCAAGTGCAAAAAATTGTATTGGGTGGTAATCAGTGGCTTGATTGAATAGTCAAACTGAAAAAGCCTGTATGATTCTATTTTTGTGAAGGGAAAGCAGACTTTTCAGACCCTGAAGTTGCCTCTTGTATATGAAGCTCTTCACACAACTTAGTGTCATATTTTATTTTCTTGTCAAATTCTATGAGCAAATTATCTCAGCACGGTGTACATTCTTAAATTGGTTTATAAAAATATATTCATATGTTTCTGTGAATGATACATCACTAGCTTTACTGCTGACATCTTCCCAAACAGTTTCTATCATTTATCTCAGTTTTGTTGCTCCGAGCATATTTTGCTGAAAAAAAATGAATGAATGTCTCCAAGACGTGCTTCAGGGAACGTCATCAAATTTTGGCTCTCTAGGACGCACAGACACCTCCACAGCTGGCATTTCCGTCAATGCGCACGGTTTTGAAACGCGCCGCGGGAAGTCGGGGCTCAGTATTACCGGGACTGTGGAGACACAGAGTTGAGGTGAGCTGCCTGTCCTCCCTCAGATCTGATGGCCCACAGGACACAGCCTATTGGGGCTTCTTCTTCTCAGACCCGCTGAGATCAGCAGCACTGTAAATACCGGCGAAACATCCACATAAATACTCAGATTAATCGCCTGCGGATCACACCCTCAAAAGAAACGACTGATTAAACAATGGTGTCAAAACCATTTATTTATAGACAGCTAGACTGCTGGTCAAGAACCAGGAAGTTTGATGTTTATCATTTTCTCCCTTGTTTATTAATATGAATGAAGACAAAGAAGCAGAACGAACAAACACTGATTTTAGACGAGCGAGTACTGTTTAGTATGGTGTAGTATGGTTTTGTATTGTATAGTATAATGTAGTATTGATGACGGGTTTTAATGGAGCAGCATGTTCCATATGGCAGCATTAACAGTACATTCCTGCAGACTACTAACATTCCCAGCATTCTGAATCTTCCCAGGGATACCTTTCAGATCCCATATTTTAATCATCCCTCTTCTGTTGCCCCTAATTTCAGTGCCCCTCTAAAAATTAACATAGAATACAGGCACACAGAACACAGGACAGCCACTATCCTATTCGCAGATCTGTACGCTTCCAGCAGCCTTCGGAGCACGCTGTTTAGCATCGGAGGCAACTGGAGGAGCTCCCCGGAGACTCCCGGGAGACGTGACTCCTTCACGGGAAGGGGAGGCCGGACCTAGATTCCGGCTTGGTGTGCCCCAGCTGCCCGTGGGCGTGAAGAGGGTTGGTGCTCGTGAGGAGGCATGCCATAGCGGGTTGGAAAGGCTGCGGCTCTCCGTGTACAATGCTGCACTATTCCATTCATTCTCATCAGCAGATGCTTCCACTCGTATCTATTTTTGCAGTTCTGTGTTTTAGTGGAGGCACCCAGGTTAAGCACTTTACTCGAGGGTGCTATATCAGACAACCTCCTGGGGCCGGTAGCCACCAGATAGTTCCTGACGTCCATTCTCCTGGTGTTCCTTGTGCTAGTATTGTTTCTGTTAATATCTGCAAGGTGTTCTGTATAAGAGCGGCCCATTCTCCGAGGGTGTGGGGCTGACAAGCGGCTTGGGAGTTGTGAATATGAAAAGATGACTGATTTAGAGTTAGATAGTTAACTGCGGGCGGGCCAGTTGGGATTGGAGTTGATGTCGGTCGGCAGTCATTTTAAGACTGATCTGAGGAATATGGGAATTAGCTAGTTCACTCCCATCTCCTAAACAGCCCGGGTGGGTATGGCCAGAGAAGGTTGCTCCTGACGCCTTCCCAGGCGTACAACAATGCTGCCTTGGTGTATTGCCATCGCACACATGTACCAGTTCACAAACCGAGGCACACCTTCAGATCGAGTAGATGAAAAAGGTCTGCGAATGCGTTGCCACCCGACATCCTTGTTTCCATGACAACCAAAGAGCAAAAAACTTGATTCGGTGGTCACGGATAAGGCGCAGTTGCCTATAATTGTTTGTTTGCAGTTCTGTCACATAGGTTGAAATTTTGCTATGCATGAAGGTGCCGCTTTCTTTATTGACCAAGCCGGTGACATGGCAAAGGGAGAAACTGCATCCAGATTATATCACCTTGGGTAGACGAATTATAAATGCCTTTGGTTCCTCAGATCACACGTTGCTCAACTTAAATATGAACTTTCCCACCACATATCATGCAATTAAAAAAAAAAACGATAGAAACATTTTAGGACTCATGAATTGCTACATGCGGTAAAGCCCTTATAGTATGTTCCTGTTGCCAACATCAATGTTATAACTGTAGCCATTCCACCAATGGTTCAGACTAGGTAATCCATCTGAAGCTAAGCAGGTTTGAGCCTGGCCAGTACTTGGATGAGAGACTAACAAGGAAGGCAGGGTTGCTGCTGGTAGAGGTATTGGTGTGGCTAACAGTTTAGCCCATCACGTGGTCATTGTGGATCCCAACACCCCAGTCCAGTGACAGGGACACTGCTGTAAAAATGGTGCCGTCCTTCAGGTGAGGCGTAAAACGTGGTCCGGACTCTCTGAGGTCATAATAGATCCCTGGGCATCTTTCGAAAGAGTGGTGGTACACTGATGTCCTGGCTGAAATTGCCCACTGTGGCCCTTTCAAATATGGCCTCCTAATCATCCTCTATGTCTAACTGATGAATTCTCTCCAACCCCTTCACCACCTTAGCTACTGGGTGATGAGCGTGCTGCTGCACAATGGCTGCTGTCACATGATCCAGGTGGGTGCTATACAGTGATGGCGGTTCCCCATTGGTTCTGTAAACCACTTTGGGTATCTTAAAAAGTGCTACATAAATGTAACATTCATTCATTCATTCACTGAGCCTTGCTGGCATTGGGCCATGTTGACCCAGGGTTACAATGGTGGTGTGGAATGTGAGCCTGCGTTTGATTGTGTAATCATTACTCTGTATTTATCTTTTATTGGGCTTTAGATTATCTCAAATGGGTCGCTTCATTAGTTATCCTGTTGGTAGCATTTTAATTAAGGTTACTTAAAGCAGGCAAGAGGGTGTTTAAGAGAGTATTTAATGTGCTCAAGTAAGATGTCAGACAGTACAGGTGCTCCTCGACTTACATTACGTTCCCATGAACCCATCTTAAGTAGAAAACATTGCGAGTCGAATATGAGTATTATATGGTAAATAAGTAAGTAAATCTCTACTGCCACTGCATATGTAAATAATTACTGTACCTAATTAAACATCAGCAATTGAAAAGTAAATAAATGAATACAAGTTGATTTGGTTAAACACAGAAAAAAAACACCATACGATACATTATTAAACAGTGTATATGCTTACCTTCGCGATCGCTAAACAGACTGGGAGTGTGGCTGCCTGGGTGCTGCCATCGGCCGGCATCAGTAAGAAGTATCACATGACATATCGCTAGTCCAGGAACAGATTAATATTCAAAGCTGACTTCTGAATGTGCAATCATAAAGTTGAACCGTCATAAAGTGAGAAGCATCCGTATAAATTAATGAGAATTGTAAACTGATTTGGACCAATGTCAGCTTTATAAGTGAACAAATCCTATGCGTGTGAGCTTCTTTTCATCACTCTGTGTCAGGCAGGCGGGGCTGGGACCGGCCCACATCGTGTTGTCACATAGGCAGCGCCAAGAATGGGCCACGTGCTGAAATCAGCTAGCTGAGCTTGGGCCTGTTACTTGAACCAGCACATTCTGAGAGTTTAACCGAAAGAGCAAGACGGCACGGGCCCGGCTGTACTCTCGGGTCGGCCGACTGGCTGACGGGCACGTGGCTGTTGGCCAGAACGCAAGCTGAGAAGCACGGATCCTCACGGGCACACCTGGCGGGCTGCTCCACAGCACTCATGGTGCCCCGGCACTCCTGAACCGTGACAGGCTAAGGTCAGCAACATCAAGAGGGCTGATACCACAGCACAACCAGCACCAAAAAACATAAACAGACATGGCGGCAGCTTTATTCAGTGTTTATTACTCCTGCCCGTCGACGCCTGTTACAACAATCAACCAACAATGTGGCTGCCACTGAATACATACAGCACACAGTCAAGAGGTTAAGTTCCTGTAGGGCTAAAAATTCGAATAGCTAAGAGGCAATTTTTAACCGTGGTGTCAATTTTGGTGCCAGACATGGTGGTTCCAGCATTTCAGAAATAGCCCCCCTCCTGGGATTTTCACATGCTGTAGTGACTAGAGTTTACAGAGAATGGTGCAATACACAAAACAAAAAAAAATCCAGTCAGCGGCAGTTCGGTGAGCGAAAACACCTTGTTAATGAGAGAGGTCATAGAAGAATGGCCAGATTTGTTAGCACTAACAGGGAGACCACGACTGCCAAAATAACAGCTCAGTACAATAGTGGTTTGCAGAAAGGCAGCTCTGAACCCCTCTATAATACACCCACACCCACACACATACACACACACACACACACACACACATATATATATATATATATATATATATATATATATATATATATATATATA
>JAAGVU020000039.1:20321997-20359042 GCA_011763525.2 Mormyrus iriodes
TGGGAATTCATTTCCCTAGCTGCAATATTGGGTAGACGGGCACACTGTCAGCATTACAAATAATCGCAAAATTAATCGTCCAGCTAATCAATAGAGAATAGGTAAAGGATAGCTATAACAAATATATATATATATATATATATATATATATATATATATATATATATATAAAAGGAAACCACTGTGATCTTGAATATGTGATTATGGATTTATTGATATTTGCAAGCATTTAGATGATAGGCAAACTGGAGAAGCCTTACGTGAGCACATTCACAAGCGTCCTTCTCGTCTTAATGCGCTAGGCGGCAAATTGCTGATTACATAATCGAACTCACAGCATTTTGGTGTGTCTATCCTGGTGTCAGGAGGTGAGTCTGTCAGCTCCAGCCACCTGCCACTGGCCTTCTGCCACAGCTTAGATCGAAGGTGTGAGAAAGGACGTCACAGTTTCCGGCATTATTTTCCTGCCTGTTAGTGCGACGGGTAAGATGTGACACGGTTACTGCGAGCTTGCCGCAGGACTGCTGCAGTACTTATACCCTTAAGCAAAGGACTGAACTCGGGAAATAGCTAACTTTGTAGACTATATGAGTACATTTAAAAACTGTGGCTTAAGATGAAAATGTCAGCTAAGTAGAACATGGCTTTATTGTCTGGCGAAATCTGTGATGTGGTTTTAGTGAAGATGTCTGACGAGGTGCTTTTCAGCAGGATCGTTCAGGTGAATTAACATCTGCGTGCCAGTCTTAATCACCATCTCTTCAGCCTGGTTGAGGAACATGTGGATGGCGTGACTATGAAATATGGCCGTACACAACTGTAACAAGGCCACTAGGCATGGCTTTTATTATATTGTAATTAACTTAAACAGCCCATTTAATTATAGAATTACTTTCCCTAGATGCAACGTTTGCAATGAAGAGAGTTGTCTGAAGAGGCATATCTGGTATTAAATGAGCTGCTCTGCCCCGGTGTTTATTACCGCGGTAACACCGTGGTGACCACGGCTGCTTTGGGCAGGCATCAGATGGGTACTCTTTCCTCACCGATCAGGTGGCCAGGCATTTCTGGCCAGTCACCAGGAAGTAAAGCCAGGGAGAAACCTCTGGGATTAAAACTATGGGTCCAACTATGGTTTCTTCATCAGCAGACAGACTGGTAACGGTGTTTTTTCACAAATCCGTTTCTGTTTGCCTCAGAACAAACATGTAATGGTGGTCATTTGATTATATCTGGAGTGTGTCAGATCCATTGCATTGGACCTGAGTGAGACCGAACAAACAGGCTCTTGGACTTGAGATAGGATGATACAGAAGTAGGTGAGGTTTTGCCATACCAGCAAAATATATATATGATCTCCAACTTTGCTGTGCATGTAGGTAATGATATGTAATTGTTTTACACTTTGCAACTGACATACCTGGGGTGAGTAAGAGGCATTTCCGGCAATGAGGGATTCCTTGGCTGTTGACTGTCAGATGGGGCTAATCGGCTTGCTGTCTCGTTGTTCCCCAGTTTTCCCGGGGCGGTTTGGGGGCGGGACCTCAGACAGAATCAGCTGCTTTCTAGGACAAGTGGAGGGAGCCGTTTGGTGCCGGAAGCCCTCCAGGCTCCGTCGCACTTGTCCTATTACAGCATCTCGTATGGTTGAAGGTAGCACACATGCTACCGGGCTCCTGCTAGCAGGTCAGGAGTTCTCCTGTTCCTGTCATTCACACTTTGTTGCATTATGGCAGTTAGTGACTGGTGCTTTTGCGCCGGATTTGTCTGCATGGTGGGCTAATTTGTTTGGCAGGCCCGGTGACACGTGCGTAAGAATTCCCAGGCATCCGGAACCTGCCTTGCTTCTCCGAGGTGAAGTGTGGCAGCTGTAATCTAATTTTTAAATAAAAAAATTAAACATGCTGCACATCTCCAGGGAGCTCTAACTCTACTGGAGTGGGAATTAGTGTCAGATCAACAGCAGCAGCAGCTAAATCCAAAATCTGCCCGTCACATAGGCCGCGGAGGGGAATCGGCACAGACGGAACCCAATCACGACGCAGGATGATGAAAGACTGGAATGTGGTGGCTTCAAAGCCCCTTTATTATTGGAGCGAGCAGGCAAGCGGAGGGGTTCAGAATAAGAGTTTGGTCAGGAGTCTCCAGTCCTTGTCCTCATATCTGAACAGATTTACGCTCTATCTGCAAAGCATTAAAACCTAGGAACACAGTTACAGCCTGTGCTTTCCACTGCTGTTGGCTCTGCAGCATCCCTGTACACAACACGGGTCTAGTCAGGATCTGGCTGCTGTCTGTGGTTCTGTTTGAGCTCCCGGTCACCACAATGCCAAATGGATGGTCGAGCTCCTTGCCTCGTTCTAACATGGACTCTTCTGGTACCACAAATTATTCATATATTATTGTATACTTACATAAGGTCCTAATCCAAAGTGAATGCATAATGATTTATCAGTTTACACCAATGAATATTTACTGAATTTATTCAAGTTAATCAGAACTATTTATGTGCATCCTGAATGCATTATTGCAACCTTTCTTGAATTACCATTGCCCTTGTAGCACAATAGGAATTTTGTATTTTTGGTAGCTAAATCAGTATGCCGGTTGCCCGCAGTTAATGCCAAACAATGAACCTGGGTTAGTGGGACAAAATTTAATTTGCTCTGCCCTAACAGTAAGTAAAGAAATAGACCATGACCCTATATTCTCCTTAATTGCCTACTTCTGTTGATATACTTTAAGAGATATGCATCGTAATAAGGAATAGCATCTCCTATAAGGTGACTGAGGCATCGCTTTTGCTTTGGAACTGCAGAAGAAGGTCACAGAATTCACATTATCCAGAAACTCTGGGAATTCGGAAAGGCAAGCTACTAAGAAGATTACGGTACTGAATATATATAAACCTGAATTCCACATACTTTATGTGCACATTTATGTCTTTAGCACGCAAAGTGACTTGCAGATTAAGGTATAGTAAGTCCCAGGAGCCAACTTGCCCCCCTCCCCCAACCTAACACGGTGTTTGCAGACTTAAGATAAAACCCCGAGCTGTGACAATGGAGCTGAGCCGTTTCCCTTTTCTGGTCTTTTTGACCAAGTTTTATCCAGCGTGGATCAAATGATACTGTCTCATTATCACTATCCCAAGATATACAGGTCTAGAGTGCATCTTAAATATGCTACCGCACATAGGTTCTGCTCCCATCAAGGGCCTGAGTGTTAGGAAGTGTTTGAAGGGAACATCGCAGACCACCCTTTGTAGGGCACTTCACAAGAGTGCTGGCTGGAGGCAACTGGGGTCCCTGCAGCTCATATGCAAGGGCCATTTGCCTGGAGACTCTTATTAATTAGTAAGTTTACTTAACATATATTTTTAATCCAAGCTAACTCCACCTGGACATTCCCTCTGACTGTTTTCCCACCTCATGAAGCGAAATCGAAAACCGACTCTAAAATGCATCTACCATATCATGTTGTAGGTAATGACCACGACAAGTGGGTCATTTCTTCAGGAATGTTCTTGGCTGGTTTTTTTTGTAAAGGAAACAGCATGGGGAGAAAAAGAGGGTGGTTCTTGATTAGAGTTTTGCATGGTAGTTCAGTTTAATTAAAAACAGTTGAGGAATTTGTCTTCAGTGACCCACTTTGAATTATTTCAGCAAGATATGCAAATTCAATCATTCAGGAATTCATAATCAGTTTTAATGATGTGTGTCTGCTTGCGATCACAGATGTGCCTGTTTTTTTGTAGAATATATCATTATAAGTTTGTTGTTGATGACCTCCAAGTAGTTTATAACTGCCAAGACATTTAATTTCCTTATGGCAGACACTGTAAATTACCTTGTTCCTACACATGTGCATATTTCAGATTCCAAACCATTTATCCACTTACCCAGCATGGGGGAACAGTGAGGCGGGGGCCTATCCCAGCATGCACTGGGCACAGTGAGGCAGGGGCCTATCCCAGCATGCACTGGGCACAGTGAGGCGGGGAGCTATCCCAGAATGCACTGGGCACAGTGCAGAGGACACCCTGGGCCGGATGCCTGTCCTTTACAGGACAGACATTGACAAACACAACCACACTACCGGCAATTCAGAAACACCAACTTACCTAAATGCATATTTTTAGAATGAAATACAAAACTATCCCAAGCAGAGCAGGGTCTGGGATGTAGTTAACAAATACTGAGGTATATTATTCAGTGTACTAAGAATATGTTCTATAATATTTTATTAAAACTTAGTTACACCATTTGCAATGTTCTCCTCAAAGTAACTGAAGAATGGTACAATATGAGGCTACAGCTACAACTATGTTTTAAATCCCTCGTGTGACAAATGAAGCCTCATAGTCAATCACTTTGAGGCTCTGGGGAAAACAAAAGATTAAATGACAGGTAGTGAACAGGTGATTCCTGCCTGAGAGCCTTACAGTAGTGCTTGCTTGTGACTGAAGAACATGTCCCAAATGTTGTTGGGTCTGCAGAGAATTTGTTAGAATGTGTGAGTTTAATTGAGTGACTCTGTTGTATTTGTGCTTTCCTGGCATACAGAATAGAAGGAGGTTGGTTCTGAACGCCAACCTTGTTAACAAGCCTCACTCGAGTGTTTGCCTGCTCCTCTAATATAAGAGCATAAGAAATCAGAGGAGGCCTTTCAGGATCTTGCTTCCGATTTGGATGTTTAATCTAAGGGCTGATAAAACGTTAACCATCCATTACAGGACTGACCGTGGACCCATTGGAGGCAGTAGCAGAGAAGAGGATGTTGGCAAAATTGAATAATATTATGAACAATTCTGCCCATCCCCTCCAGGGGGTGCTGTTCTGGAGACCCTTTAGCCACTGGCTCATTCCACCACGGTGTGCTAAGAAGCGCTAGTGGGAATCCTTCCTACCTACTGTCATCAGATGCTACAGCACATCTTCCCAACGTTCCCCCCCTCCCTCTCCCCACCACAACAGGAAGCAATCCATCTTTGCCAAGTCCAGTGCAGTGTTTTTCTTTTCACATACACCATCACTAATGTTTCATGTAATATTTTTTATTAATATTTATGTATTTAATTAATATTCCATAATATTCTGTTTTTCATCATTCTGTTTGTGTATTGAGTCCTTTTGAATTTGGTTGCACAGTTTTTACTCGCTTGCACTGTGTGCTGTCTTTGCACTTTGTTTTGCACTAAAGGTATTTTCTTCTGTGATTCACGTGCCATGCTGCTGTATGCACATTATTTCCCCCTGGGATCAGTAAAGTTGATCAAATCTCATATAATCTAATTTAATGAATGGAGGTAAAGTTAAGAATCTCCCAGTATTTCCCCTTGGGATCAATAAAGTTCTGCCTTATGTCTTATCATATTCTAGACCTGGTGTAGAGACTTTTGTCATTTGTTTACATCTGGGGCCCTGAATCAGCCCTCAGCATCTAGGAAAGCTGTCCTGTCTACTCCCCTGGTGAGCTGGGCATTTGGACCGGGTTCTCCCCCCCGCTGTGCTTCTCTTCAATGGAGGGATATGGTTCTGCTACCTTATCCTTGTAGGTTGGCCTGTTAAAGAGCAGGAACCTTCCGGATTCTCCGCACTGGCATCGCTGAAAGCACTTTATGCGGAGCTCAGTGTCTGTAGCGTTGGCTACTTCCCCTGCACCTCAGAGCATCAGCATCGGCTTCGCAATTTAAATGTGCTTATTGTTTTATGTGGTTGCCGTGGCGACCCCGTGTGAGCTTGCGGCGACGCTCCCGAAAGCCTTCCTAGAGATGCATCTGACGTGGTTCAAGTTTTTCTTTCTCCTGTTTTGTTGTGGGGCGCCTCCCCCCTCAACTGCTTTTGCAGATTTACCCACACACCCATAGGCAACATGTATACACAGACACGTAAAATCACATACTTACAAACTAATGGACACACACACAGTCGCTTTCTCGTTCTTTGTCTGAGCCCCCCCCTCCATGCTGTTCTGTGCTTCCAGGCCTGTGATTTACTACTAATTCTGTCTGCCTCCTACAGCAACGCCCTCCCAGTTTCCCAGCATGCCCTCTGCCTGTTCCAAGGGAACTAGCAGAATGTCTTTGGTCCCCCCTCACAAAATCCCTCGTCACTGAAGGACACCGTAGGTCACACCAGGAGAGCCTGGATGATGGGGGGTGCTGGTGGAGGGGTGTTACTCATGTCTTGAAGCAACACTTAGGCAATCACCAGCACAGGCAGTCTGGTTGTTAGGGAACCTCCATTGTGGTGATGCTCTTTGCTTCTGTTCAGCCACGTGGTGGGGGATAATATGTTGTTGTGTCTTTATAGAGGATTCCCAGGCCTGAACGGCACCTGTACTGGTAAAGGCCAATCCTTTACCCTTTAAGAGGAGCAACTGCCAAGGGAATAAGTTTGGTTTCAACATTTGTAGGGACCAAATCAGTGCCGAACCCCCCACACCCCTAAACACACATGGTACTCCCACAATATTGATAAGGATATGTCCCTATTATCCATACCCAAAATTATGCCCATGACAATCTCTCGTCTTTCATTGCTGAACTCCAAACAGCGGCATCCCAATTAAGCAAGGAGACCTCATCTGTCCGCATTGTTTTGGTGAGCTTGTATGACGCTTAATGGTGCTAAAAGCACCGATATTCACCAGAGTGTCGACAGCAGGTTTGTTTAGCACGCTCCCCTCCTGTTGTCATCGTTACCAACGTTGTTGTCATGGCTGTTGTCTTCTTTGTCACCGGCATCCTCACTTTGTTGCCATTTCACATGTCACCCTCGTTACCGTTGACACGCATTTTGTTTTCGCCGTTGTTCTCATCACTGTCGCAGAAACGGAGGAGCAGCGCACGTTTCTGCGGATGGACGGGTCAGTGGCCATCAGAATGGGGTCAGAGGTCAAAGGTCACTTACCCCATTAATGCAGCTCTGCTTGGGTTTCCCAGTGCAAGCAATGCACAGGGACGGCTCATCCATTTCCTGTTAGCTGTCAGGCTGGAGGCACCAGCTTCATGGTTCTCAGCAAACTAATGTAAAGAACGACTCTCCCACATTTACTGGAAGCGCGTGTGCTGGAGGTAGTTACTGTCGGCAATTGGATTTAACCATGGTTCTCTCCAGACTTGGACAGGATTTGGGAGGACACTGAACCACTGTGAAATAAAACGAAATGATACTTTATTTTCCATTTGTACAAATATGAAAACAGAATCATTGGAACGTGCTAGTTTTCACATATCCCATCTTGCTGTCATTTTAAGACATATACAGATACAGAGTTGACAGCGGAGCTTAGAACCTGAGCGCAGGGTCAGTTGTCCATCCAGCATCCCTGGAACATTTTTGTGTGGCATCTGACTGCATGAGAAACGAAAGGGTGCACTTTGAAGAGATCAGCCTGTTACCATCGGCAGCCCAGGATGGAAATGTCAAATGCTCATGTCCGGTCATGTGGATGAGTCAGCGGGTGTGCTGACATCGTCAGCTCGACATCAGGACAACTCTGAGAAGCGAGGGTGTCTTGAGTACATGCATTAGGGGTGGTTTCTGCACACGTCCAGTCGCTCGAAGCCACACACAAAGCCACACACCATCTAAGGATTCCCATCCCCTAGCGGGACTGACATCACTTACCAACGAGGTCATGGCACACTTCTCCAGAAGGCACACAACACATAAAATGATAAAAATAACACATAAGGATTTTCATCAACGCCGTTAGCAATATGAGGATGTTATAACTAGAAGGCTGTTCGGCTTTTTAAAATGCGTTTTTTTCCAACGGGAAACTCCTCCTAGGAGGTTCAGGCCTCTCTGTGCCCTGATTGCACACTAGTGAAATGTTTTTGAGTTTTTAAGTGTCTTCATGCTGAGAAGCCATCCGCATAATCAGTTTGATTGTTGCGCAATAGTCAGTACCAGGTACTGGAGGACTGACGTGTATCAATTAGTGTCAGTTTGAGAGGGAAAGCTGAAGACTGCCATGCAGCTGGATGCATTGTAACCAGTTGCCTGGAACCAACACCAGCAAACTGCTGCCTCACAGTCACTTTTTAAACCTTTAAGAAGCCTGTTAAAATAAAAAAATAAATCTGTCACTCATTTTAAATGAATCACTCAAAATTGAATTATATTTTCACTGATTATTTTTTCACTCTGTGTTTGCTGGTGATGCAGTGTATCATAGCCTTGGACTGTGTGTGTGTGCTGGTGATACAGTGTATCATAGCCTTGGATTGTGTGTGTGTGTGCTGGTGATACAGTGTATCATAGCCTTGGACTGTGTGTGTGTGTGCTGGTGATACAGTGTATTATAGCCTTGGACTGTATGTGTGTGTGTGCTGCTAATCCTGTGTTTTATAGCCAGTAATTGATGTGTACAGTGTCTCATAATGGTGCTGGCTGGAACAGGAGCCCGATTGTGTGCTGATGTCCACTTAGAGCTCCCTAAACCTTGTCCCGGAAGGTCAGTGCATTAGCAGGTTCTCATGTTATTTCAATAATCTAATTGAGCCTTTGCTCACAGCGCTTACAGTATTTTCACACACTGTGGCCTGACCAAACTATTACTGGGCCCCAATTAACTTCCTAAGCAGGCATTATTATCCAAACATACATAGTTTGTGTTTATACCATTCACAGCTTGACTGATGTGATTTGGGTGGAGTTTTTCTCTTTAGTGTACAAGTACAGGTAACTCCAGTTCTGTAAGCCAAGCTCCACCTGCCGTCTGTCACCCTGTAGGGGATCCTCTGGTCACCATTCTCCCAGACAGGCGATGTCATCAAACCCGCCCGTCCAACCCAGAGTGTATCTATAACTTCACACCTCATTTGGAGGTGGCAGAGCTGTGAATGTGAGTGCCAAAGACACATAGGTTCTTAACTTTCTTGTGCTTCTTAAAGTTCCTCATGTAGGCATTTTGTGACAACCTGTTTCCGCTTGAACTGACCTCAAACGGCACATTTGTATACAAACAGGTATACAGGAAACCTTAAACACACCTCAATGTTACTAGGTACACCTAGCTAGTACCTGGTAAGACCCACTTAAGCCTCCAGAGCCACTTAAAGGGGAGATGACTTGCGTGTTCAGAGAATCAACACCACTGTTGGTAATGAATTGCTATATTTGCGTTTGTGACCTTCCTGTTAGCTTTAACAAGTCTGGCCACTTTCCAATCTCAGTAACAAGGCGTTTTCCGTCACAGGAATATCACTGACTGTATGTCTTTTGTTTTGAATTTACTCGTTGTGTGAGGTGAAATGGGCCTCCTCTCCTAACACGCAGTCCTGTGTCAGCCTTGCCTGTCCTCTCAGGTGGTTCTGTAAAGTCTCTGTTGGCCAGCAGGTTTACACGGGGCTTCAAAAACGCTGTGTAAATCCCACCCCCTTTTGGACCATGTGATGTAGCCAACGAATTGGAAAATACGTGGTAATAAAATATGCACGCTTCCCATGAGCAGCCAGGTCAAGGTGAAGCTAAAATGCTTCAAACGGTTTCTAGATTGAAGCTCCGGAAAAGTTGCATTTAGAAGAACTGTCAACGCTAAAATGAGCTATATAAACAGGAGATGTGTATCACCATTAACTATATAAAATCGTTTCAGGTAAATTATATGAATTCTGACTTCAGTAGCGGTTCAGCATATGGCTTGTGAGATGGGGCTAACAGATAACATTTAAAATGAGTTATTTTAAGAGTGTTAACGGTGCTTGGGACCAGGTGAAAACAGAGTTCACCTGGAATGAGGATGAATATCATAAATAATAATGAACTGAACACTCAGAGCTCTTTAATAGTGTCGGTTGTAAATTGCAGCCAAAGCTGAAGAAATGTATGGGAACTACATTTTGGGTATTGGAATACTTCCCTTGCTGCTCGACATCGATTGTTCATTGGTCCCATAATGCATCAGAAGCATAACATCTGGCAATGGACAGGTTGATAGAATTAAAGGGTGACAATGTCATGGGGAAAAAAGCGTGATTTGTTCCTCGTCTGCAGTAACTAATTAACATTCCATTACTAATTAATGAACATCTTATTACTAATTAATAAACACCTCATTACTAGGCACTACAGGGATTTAGAATTGATTTATTGTTCAAGAGGCGCTTTTTAGCTGCGCCACTGTTTTAAATTGAGGCCCCTGCTAAGCAGTTGGTCAGGTATTAAGAAACAGTAAACAGTGGGCAGACTCAGATCAAGGTTCGAATCTCTGTGATCTGCCAGAGGTGCCTGAGAGCCCCCTGGTGGTGAAACAGATTCGGTAACCACTTGAGAGATAAACTATTTAGGATTATCAATATGATCAGTGGTTCCTAAACCTGTACTGAGGACCCCCCCCCCAGCCATTCCAAATATTATATCCCAATGTGATTCCACCAATTCTGGGCCTGAATTAGCTGATTGGGATTCACCGAACTAGGTTATCTACGGTGGGGTGGCGTTCCATCCAGGGTATTCCTCTGCCCTCTGTCTGTGCCTCCCAGGACAGGTTTCTGGCTCCTTATGACTCTGAACTGGATAAGTACTTATCAGAAATAGATGGATGAACCAAGTCAGTCTGAGTGCCCATTAATATGCTGCTTCATTCCTCCGTCAGGCATCCGCGAGTGGCTGGTTAGCGGGAGCGAGCATCTTATCATGTTCTCTTACCCGAACTTATTGTTGCGCTGTGCATAAAGCAGGGGTCATCAGTGCCTGGTACCTTGTCCCTGGTTTGGTGGAGATGACTAATGACCTGGCTGGAAAATGACAGAAATAGTTTTATATTAAAAAAAAGCTTATTGGGCTTCCATTGCTGATGAATCGGCCACCAGGCTTCATAAACCATGTGAATCTCCTGCCCTCCCTGCTCCTCTGGATTCATGAGTTTAATTCATGTGTGAATTGCACAAAAATAACAATAAAAGATATTTACTCTAATTTAAATTCAGCAGAACATATATTAAAAAAACCTACTATATGTGTCTGAAATAATTTCTGTAGTGAGGTTTTTATTGTTTTTTTTTTTATAAAAAAAGCTTTATTTATATCCTTCATTCAAGGTAAAACAAAGTGATTGCAGGAGACACTGCTTTAGGGCAAAGTGCACGGAAATTGGGAGTTTGCCACACAGAGAGAGCAGGCCCCGGTTTACGCTGGTGGTTTCTGCAGATACGCTTGCTGTAAGTGGGCCACGATAAATAAATAAATAAAGGCGTCGGGATCGTGTTTAAACGGTTCTGGGCTCAGGCCGGTCCGCCACAGTTCCCCGGGAGCCCACCGGCCCGTGTAACAAGCAGCTGTGCTGGGCTTCAGGATCTGGGTGACAGGACGGGGGAATGCTCATTAATTAATTAATGTTTGCAGAAGCTAATCAGGTCAGTAACACTTGCGTGTTTCCTTTCGCTCCGGTGAAAATGTAGGCCGCTGGTATTCAGCCCACGGAGCGAGGCTTTCAGAAGCCGGTGTCGGCGCTGAGCACCGGTACAGACTTAGGGTGAGGAGAGGTTTTCTGTTCCTGCTGAGAAAGGAAACAGACATTAAGGCCCAAATTGATCCTGGCCATTTCCTGGTGGCATCTGCAAACAAATGTAGACATTTCACACGTGCACACATTTCAGAATCAGTTTCATTTGGGCCCAGCACCCCAACTGTTGGACTGGACAGCCGAAAGCTGTCTACTTTCCCATTCGTAGAAGCATGCACTGTAAGCTGGTGATGATCAAATGTTGTATACAGATGTTTAGTCACTCAACTGGTCTTAATTCAGCTAACAAGCTATGAGCTCCTTAAGTGAGAAGAATCAGCTGGGACAGTTTTTATTGCATTGCTTAACATATGGAGCCACTCCATAGTGTGTGAGCAATTGTGAGTGCTGTAGAAACATTTTAAAATAAAAAAACTTAGTTTAAGAGCAAGAGTATTTACAACAGGGAAGAGATAAAAATTATAAAAATAATTTTAATTAAACGTGTCATAAATTGACATGGCTTAATCCACCTTAAAAAAGGGACAGAAATTGAAATGAAAATGCCTCGAGTGCCAGAAGGTGTTCAGTTTGATTTGTCAGCTTTAACCCACATGTAAAAATGTGTCTGTGATCTGGGCCCCACAGGGTAAATTTTAAACAGTCGCATCATTGACCTCTTTCCTAGTTGTCCCACTGATGAGTTATACCTGGTTGCCATGAAAAGGTTTATATAAGCAATAGGTTTTTAGTTTAGATTTTCCACATACCTGGAACAACAGTTTGAAAGAGTCTATCATAACCCTGAGGGGTCAGATGTACATGGTGGACAGGTGTGCTTAACCAGGACTATACTTTAGGGCACATAGCTTGGCTACAAGTTTGTCGTCTGTGTGGTCCTGAGCTCCCAACCCCTACTAGAGAATCTGAGAGTGGTGGTCCGGCCCTAGGGAAATTGTGGGGGGTTTAATGGGGGGTTCAGAGTAGTGAGGAGTTTCTCCAGCACTGCAGAGAGCTGCACATAATTGTTCCCGGTCCTTCATTGAACTGTAAATCCTAAATGGGGAGTAATGTGACTGTCCTTAACGGAATATTCAAGTGTTCCCTAATGGAAATCCAATTTGAGATTTCTGTCTAAAGCAAGCAGATTTCTATCTCTGCCAGCCCCAAACAAGTTTCCTTGTGCCTCTCAGAGAAATATCTGACATTACCCAAAACAGATCTCCCTGTATTTTCAAAAAACATGGTTTAAATTGACCAAGATATTCAGGCTTAAAAATGAGCCTTGTTAACTATTTTAAAGCCTTAGAGTGTAAACTCCAGCACAGTGTTAAGGGCTATACAGAGACTGGGGGGCTCATTGGAAGGTGTTTATTGAGAGCTATGCATTTGAGGTCCCAAATGGAAGGCATATAGGGTCTCAGCCAATCAGATGCACTAAATTCCATTAGCCTGGAAAGCAATCCTCAAGTATATAGAAAAACTGCAAAACAAGAAAAAACACTGGTACAAAGGAGGTAGAAACTTTTGGAACTTTTAGTGTCTTCTGCTGCTCAGGCTGGTGAGGCCAGTTTCCACATTGTAATCTGTACGCTTGAAGATGTTACAAATGTGTTACTGTTAGGTATGAGTAGGGGCATATTCAAGGGCGGGGCCACAGGGGCACTGGCCTGAACTGAAAGCTGATTGGCCCCTGGAGTGCCTCATCCCGTCACTCACCAATTCAAAACATATCATTGGCTTATGACAAAGTTGGTCCTCCTGTATGAATTATAGCCCCTCTTATGCTCCATACTTTAAATCAGCTCTGTTTATGAAGTGATGACCATGGGGTCAATATCGCTCCTTTTGCTCCTCCAGTGATGGCTGGGCCGACCGGGACGAGGTGGTGGAGGGGTACGAGCTGGAGGCTGAGGGCGGCATCACCATGAAGCTGCAGTCGGCGGAGGTCACCTCCTTCAATGACTACTTCCTGAAGCTGCGGCTGGACTCCAACACCAGGAACCCATGGTTCGGCGAGTTCTGGCAGCACCGCTTCCAGTGCCGGATCCCGGGCCACCCATCCGAAAACACCAACTACAGGAAGACCTGCTCCGGTAAGACACCAAGGCTTCCCTGGCAGGGCGTGCAGGAGTCACATGAAAGACTTGATGGACACGTCATGCATGTAGTTTCATGCAGAAGAGCAAGCTGGGCATCACAATGCGAGATCTGGCATTACCATTCCGGTGGCATTCTGTTGCCCGGCATACAAGCACATAGCAGGGCCTTACATTTCAGCCATTAGCGGGAACATAACGATGGGAAAAGCGGAACAGACATCCCTCTCAGGGCCAGCAGGAGAAGAGCACCGTGTGGGGCCCTTTGTGTGCCTCTATTGCAAAATCATTACCGCTTGTGCAAGGCGTACACAGTTGTGAAAAAGCCCACTTCTTGTTTACCTTTTTTTTCCCCGTCGACCTCGAAAGTGCCTCCGCAAATGGAGGCATGCAGACAGACTTCATGCCACAGTTGATTTGCTCATGCACAGAAAACCGTAAAGAACACACCTCATAAATCACAATCACAAGGTCACGCCATCATCATCAAACAATATTACGATTAATCACATCTGTTTGTCAGTAGAATTTATATATTTTCTAATATATAAATAGCCAAAACATTATGACCACCTCCATGTGGCTCGATGCCCTGTGTGTTGTGACATGTACTCGCCATGGCTGACTATGAGCACCCCACAAGCCTTGCCGTTTTAGAGCGGTTCTGACCCCGTATGTCTGGCCATGATGATTTGGCCCATGTCAAAGTCACTCAGATCTTTATCCCTGTCCATTTCTTCTGCATTAAACATGTGAACTATGTGTACTGAATGTTACCTTACCGTCAAATATATCCCAGATCTTGACATGTACCATTTTTACTAGATAGACAAAATTATTCGCTTCACATGGGGATGGCCATAATGTTTTGGATCATCAGTGTATATGACTTTTCGGTGGTTTTTCCACTATGGATCGAATTTCAACAATGAAGACAATGTACACAGAGTAAAAAAAAAGGGGGTTTATTGTAAATTCAGCCTTATTCAGTCTACATTTATCTCCCCTGCATTTTATTTAATTTATTGAGTTTTTTTTATCACATTTTACATCCCAGTATTGCTATTAACTTTGGTTTTAAAGTGATGGAGAAATGCAGGCATACCATAACAGTGGTAACGTAGCGCTAACGTAACAAAACCATAACGCTAACGTAACCGTGATGCTTAGTTCACTGTTCTGTCACTTCTGTAGTTCTCTCACAAAAAGCACCAGGAAGGTAAGTGTTTCTTTCACGTCCTGTAAGGGAATCATAGAGAGAACTGACTAATGTGCACCAGTTATGGGGTCCGGTCTGGCTGTACACAGAGGGGCGCCGATGATTCGTTCCATTCACAAAGCCCTTGTGATTTGAAATAAACACTTTTAAAAAATATAAAGACAAAAACAATAAGGAATATTAAACAATACATGGAAATAATGTGCTCATTATAAAATAACAATAACATCACCTTCTTATGTTACTGACACTCTTACATTGTTGAAGTAACCCAGCATTTTAATGCCATTTTGGGTCACAAAGCCCCCCAGGACTGTTTGAATCAGAGCCTTTCCAGTGTTCTATAGCCCAAACAGCGTAATGTTAGCCCACATTACTGTGTTTTACACATATCACCAAAGCACGAGGAGCTCCGATCGGCTGACCACTCCTGTAGAGCCAGAAATGCCGGCAATAGATGGGCAAGCGTGCGTGATACGGGGCTTTCCCTGCCGGCCTGCATGCAGCCTGAACTGACACACTAACCAGAGGTGATGGGGCGCATGCGCAGCGACTTTTCGTCTTCCAGGAAACGTGGTGGTGTGATTTCATTGGTCGTTTAATCAGACATCTATACTTGAATCACCACTGGGCTCTCTCTAAATGTTTTTTTTTTAACTGTTGATCTCTGCAACGCTAAATCAGAAATTGAGAACGCGAAGAGAAAGGTGAAATGGAACCACACTCCACTCAGAGAGCGGTAAAAAGGAGGCCTCGATTCGGCCCTGCCACCAGGGGGCATTTGTCCTTTCAACGTGACGCCCAGTCCACTGAAGCGCCCTTTCTTCCTGCTCCGTTAGTCTCGTCCACTGCTGAGATTAAAGCTGAAAGTGACGTTAACAGGCCATAACAGATCAAAGGCACAGATAAATGGCACGATGGCCAGATCAGATCAGGGGCCTCAGTAATGGTTGTCACAGGTTTGGGGTAATACGTCCAGTACACCATGGCTGGGTTAACTCTCATTATTAAAGATAATTAAAGGTTCGTGTGTTTTTATATTGTGAACATGTAACTGGCTTGCTGATTATGAAACACTTACTAACTGCACTTACTAACCGAAGGTGTGTCTGACAGCTGAGTGGGAACTCCCCTCAGTCTGTTGTATCACTGCCAATAAATGATTGTAAAAGAAATTAAAACAAAAGAGAACAAAACAAAGCACATGCATTTTCGGCAATTTCCGGCCAGAAGCACTGCCCTTTTGGGCGTGTCCATTCTGAATGTGACGCTGCAGGAAGCACCAGGGTCATGCCACCTGCTAACATGAGCAGAAACGGGGGCGGTGCCTACTTCCTCCTGCTGTCAGACACGCGTTTGACCGAAGGAGACCTGTGGCCATGGGCGACAGGCTTCTGGGTACCTATTACCAATCCTGAGATGTTCCACTTATATTCTGCTGTATAATCATAGGCATAAATAATTAAACTGACTCCACTGTCTGTAGCAGACTGCTAATAAGCAGGAACCAAAGGTATGGGGCTTGTGGGTGATTTAGCAACGTTTCTATAGGGATTTCCAAATGGAGAGTGAGCATTCTGCTGTTATGTATGAAATGCACTGATCAGCTGACCACTGTGTTACAGAGAGGTCACGTTATCGGCTTGTGATCATTACCATGGTTCAGCGGTCAGAGAGGGACAAAGACACACTCGCAGCACAATATAATGTGGCACAGCGGTTCTCCTATAGCACTGTTTAGAGATAGCTTCTCCTGGCACAGATGGATTCATTCGAGTGTGTGTGTGCGTGCGTGCATGTGCTTTGTGATGGCCTGCAGGTAACGAGAGCCTGAGTGAGAATTACGTGCAGGACAGCAAGATGGGCTTCGTGATCAACGCTATCTACGCCATGGCACATGGCCTGCACGACATGCAACGTAACCTGTGCCCTGATGGACCGGGCCTGTGTGCCGCCATGACGCCTCTTGATGGCAGCAAGCTGCTCGACTTCCTGCTCAAGACCACCTTCGCTGGCGTGTCCGGCGAAGATGTCTACTTCGACGAGAACGGGGACACACCCGGCAGGTAAGCCCCTGCACTCCCCTTGCCCCACCCCCTTTCTGTCTGCGTATAGCGCCAAGGTCACACTTGGTCATGTCACCTATGTCACGCATGTCATAAGTCATGTAGCAGTATAGGATACAAAGGAAGTGCAAATTTTGTTGTTGAGATGAGACCATCAATGATGTTCAGTCTGGCTTCCTCATCATACGCCACACCAGGGGTGTCGTTAGACCTATTTTAAGGGAACTTTAGCCTCTCCTAAAATGTTTTTAGCCCGCCCCCCCCCCAAATAAATATGTATTTATTAGCTTAAGTCATGAACAGCTTTATTCATATGTAATAATATCGCATACAGTGCATACCGTAATCGACCCAAACATCACATCGCTTCTCCAAATACTTGTAGTATAGTCGGTGGCTATGTTTAGGACCCGGGGGAAGGGGATGCACTAAACCAATATTTCAATTGGATACCAAAAAGTGTAGGGCTTTCGTATTCGCACAGGTTACAGTGGGCGGGACTTCTGAAGAGAAACGTGAATGGAGAACGAAGGTATATATTGAGACAACTTTTTAGCCAAAGCGGGAAATCTATGAAGCTTTACAAAACTTGAAAAATATGAAAAAGAAAACTATATTTTTAAGTAGCCAATACAGTAACGTTATATTGAACACATCTGGCAAAACATACCAATAATAGGAGCTTCTCGTGTTACCTCAGGATGTCTAAAAATATCCTTTGAAAAATAACCCAAATTTTACCGAAATAACCAATATCATTATAATCATAACAATCATTCTGTCTCTACAAGACTGAAAGGATGTATTTACTAATTTCAGAAGCTAAATGAATGGAAGAGTTAATGAATGGATGGTTTAATACCTCCCTAAATATTTTTTAATTCGAAAAGAGCTGAGATCACAGCCTATCCTAAACCCACAAACAATGTAATAAATATATACATTTTAAAACCATTTACGTGAAGTATTTTACCGTTGAGTTTTGCCTCAGACTACCTCCCGCCTTTTTCACTGAACTTGAAAGCGCGTCACGCGCGCTGTAGCCTGCGGCGCGTCTTGTGCTTGGTAAGATCGAATCTAGCTTAACTGCGTTCGTTTATCATAGTAAATTAGAAAAATACATACATTTCATTTAACATTTATCTAAATTAACCCACTGCAAAATGTTTACTATGTTTAGCTTGTATTCATTCAGGGAGCTAAGCCTCCCTAATTTTCAAATCATAGAATCGGCCCTGCGTTACAGTATTGGGAACCGAAACTATCTCACTCCGCTTGTAATTCAACAGAGAACTTTCGTTACATTTCCAAAACTCACTCAGTCCACATAAATCTTCTCGAAAATGGATCCCATGCACTGTCAGTTGTAGATGTGAGCTATATGGAAGAATTTTTCGTAATCTTCTCATGTCCGAGACGAGCGTTTTGAGAAGGAACGATACACTCTTTCTGCTCACAGATCCGGTTCTTTTCCGTTTCAAACTAACGGGTCCGTCGCAGTGCCAGCCTGACAGTTCTGTGGTACCGCAGTACCGCACCTAGTACGCAGGACAGAGGCAGATGCCGTCACTGCTCCCGTGCCGCTTCCGTGACAGGTACGACATCATGAACCTGCAGTACGTGGACGGCGGTCGCTATCACTACATCAACGTGGGTTCCTGGCACGAGGGCATCCTCAACATCGACGACAACCGCATCCAAATGAACCGCAGCGGCATCGTCCGCTCCGTGTGCAGCGACCCCTGCTCCAAGGGCCAGATCAAGGTGCGACGTCGGCCGCGGCGGGGTGGGCGGGGCTAACATGTGTCACTCGATTTCTCAAACAGCTGGGATACTGACTGGGCTACCTGTAGGTGGCGCAGTGGTAAACAAGCTAGATTCCTTTCTGCTGTTGTTCCATTGAGAAAGATATTTAGTCTGATAGCTCCAAGTAAACTATTAAACTGTGTTTTCACTCAACCTTTAGCTAATGCTTTTATCTAAAGTGCCTCACAGTTTTACACCTTTTCATAGGTGGGTATTTAAGTTCCATACTCATGAGTAATAAACAAGTTAAGTGCTGTACTCCTAAGTATTAAGATTATATTATAGGATAAGATTATAGGTTATTCTAATGCGCATTAAGACATTAAGCAACTTAGAATATAAAGCTTACTCATGGGTATTAAATAATTCATTTTATATACTAAATTGATGCTCATTTAAAAATTCAGTGACTTAGAACATATAGCATACTCATGAGTGTTAAGCAATTTATCAATTCAGTTTTCAGATTATATGCCGTACTCATCACCATACTGACAGCTGTGCTCTAAACTGCTAAATGTGTAAAACTGTTAAATAAGTCATCTTAGTAAGCCAAATCATAAAAGCTAGCACTGAAATGTGACCATGTGCTGTGAGTGCAAACGCTTATGGGGGCTTCTGGGGATTGGCTGTCTCCAGGTGATCAGGAAAGGGGAGGTGAGCTGCTGCTGGATCTGCACGACCTGCAAGGACAATGAGTTTGTGCAGGACGAGTTCACCTGCAAAGCCTGTGACCTGGGCTGGTGGCCAGATGAGGAGCTGGCGGGTACGCACGTCCTTCCCGTTTCGCTTTCCTGTGCTCTCCCCTCTCCACCTCTCCCACCACACCTCTTTATTTTCCCAGTTCTCTTGGTCCACTGTTAAGCTGCAGAGCCGAATCGGAGCACCAGCGACATACAGCACTGTCACCACAAAGGACATGTTTAACACCAGTCCGTTCTGCAGAGTGGCTGAGCTCAAAGGGTCTGAATGAGGTGTTTATTCGCTACGTGGGCCCAGGAAGTCGCTGATACAGTTGATGTTCTGTTTTAAAAATTGGCCTTTGAAACCTTCGACCATGATACAGGGGTATACCTGGAAATTCTGGACCTCCTGATAAAATGTCACCTTGGACCAAATTTTACGTATAATTAAAAACGTTTTGTTTTCCGTATTATTTTTAATATTCCGGTCAAGTGCAGTGCCCCCTGAATCTGTCAGGGTATTCATGTCCCTCCGATGTCCCTGCCGTGATGAACAAAGAACCAGAAATGAGCCGTGCTTTGAAGATTTTAAAGGATCATTCTCTAAATTTCATGTGATGGAGTCATAAAGAAAATGCCTTCTAACATACCGATTGAAAGATTAAAAATTATTTTTGATATATTTATAATTTTGATCCATAATAGGATATTCCTTCTGCTGAGGTAGTGACATTTTACCCACATTGTGAAGCTTCCAGAGTGTTATCCCGCTCTTCCATCGCCGCGCTGTTTCCAAAAGTGTGGAATCTGAAGCCCGGAATGGCTTTCCTTAGTCTTGTTCCACTTAAAGTTCACACCTGAAACAAACCTGAATCTGAATCTTTGAAAGGTTCAAGTGTGAGGTTAATGGCCGCTCAGGATTAGAGATGCCATTATAGGTTTTTCACATGTCCTAAAATTCCCCACCCCAGACACACTGTCAAATGTGTCTGTTTTAAACAGTATAGTCAGGTTGCATTAAGCTTTGCTTGCCCTGAACTCCACTTCACGGGCCTGTCAGGAAGCATCCATGGATTCCTGGGCACCTCCAGGCCCCTCAAGAAGCCGTTTCTCTCCATGTGCCTTGCCCAGGCTGTCTCGATGGTCCACGAAACACCAGCCCGTGCGTCTCTGCAAATTAAATAAAATCAAGACGACAGAAATTGCTGGGGAGTTTATTAGGTGTCATTGTGAAGCCTGGTTTCTTCTTGGCTGCGCCGGCAGCTCCCTGCGGTCAGAGTTATCAAGCCACCACGTCAGATGCCATACCATGGCTTTCTCTTGGCAGATCGGCCCGGAACTGTAGGGCCTTGTCCCACGTGGGACATGCTTGGGCCAGAATGACTGCCCCCCGGTAACAGCATGGATCCAGGCGGTAGCTGCCTATCCGGGCCTGATAAACATTGGATTTATGAATGAGCATTTGTTCCCATGATGGACTTGCGTCCCGTCCTGGACATACCTTACCATATATGCTATCTTTCTGGGATGGGTTCCAGATCAGTGCAACTCTAATTGGATGGACAGATGGACAGATGGATGGATCATATGACTATGGGTATTACCACATATTTCATTCACAACATGCTCACAGAACGTGTATAAATATATAATCTATCAATCCATCCATCCATCCGTCCATCCATTTTCTGTAACCGCTGATCCTATTCAGGGTCATAGGGGGGTCCAGAGCCTATCCCGCAGGGAACAACCCAGGATGGGGTGCCAACTCATCGCAGTATAAATATATAATTTAGAACCCAAATGAGCTTTCCTGGAGACGCTTCTGTTTTTTGTTGTTGATGTTATTGTTGTTGTTTTATCCATCTATCCATCCATCTTCTCTAACTGCTTATTCAGTTCAGGGTCGTGATGCTGTTGTTGTCATAGATGATTACAAACATTTGATTTATATACAATAGCTATTCCTTGTCTCAGTAGGATGCTGCTTGTGTCTGTACTCATGTCTTTATCAGAGAAATCTTTTGTCACTATTTAACGGGGCTTCAGCCAAAACTCCTCCCACTGAAAAGCCAGTTCATCTAGCAGTTTGTTTTGTTTTTTATACTGAAAGAAGGCATTATGATCCCTCTTATTCGCTGATGTAGTGACATGTGGGTCAGTAATGATTCTCAACTGGGGAAGTAGCTTAGTGATGGGACACATGCTTTGTATGTACAAGGCCCTGGATTCTATACCTGGTATCTTCAGAACGTCACAAACATGGCGACATGATGGTTGAAGTTTACTTGTGGTGCCTGCTGCAGTTTCTGGTGACCTTCTTACTACCCCAGGTGTGAGTAGACGCAGAGTGTGTTTTGCTCTGTCGGTATACATTACCCAGGTGCTGAGCGGTGTGCAGTTTTACAGGTTTGGAGTCTGTACTTGTGTCATCTGGTTCAAATCCCATGGTCAGCAGAGTAATATCATATCACTACTGGACTCTTGACCCCGTGCTCTGACTCCAAGCTTATCGTCACCTACATGTTTGTATCTCAATGGAGAGCATGATGGAATATGTGAAGATTGAATCTTCTTCTTGCTACTTGTACAAGACATTAAATGCTCAACTTGTTTAGGTATTAGCTAATGGCCATCAGTGTGCTCAGTGATGTACCTTCGATCCCTGCAGGGGGAATAGTTGTTGGACCTTGGAATAATCTCTGTTTAATGCTTTCTTTGTGGGTGGACAGAGTCAGGGTCCAACACTGACCTCCAGCCCAGGCAACTGCACACTGTTGGGTTCACAATTCTGCTTGTTTCCATGGTTGACCTGGAAGCCACTTCCTACACAGACACCTTGGTGTCAATCAGTTTTTATCTATAGCGCCCTTCCTGAAGAAGTTTCCCCAAAGTGCTGAACAGAGATAATAACATAATAAATGGACATAATAGAATATAAAGTTACACAGTATTACATAAAAATTAACCCACCTGTACACACAAATGCGGTGGTGTGTGGCTCTCTGGGTTAGGCTGCTGTGCTCATGACTAGAAGCTCACTGATTCAAATCCCATGGTTGGCAGTGATATCACCCTGGAACCCTTGAGCAAGGCCCTTAACCCCAGTTTCTCCTGTGACTGGTTAACCCTGCTCTCTCAATTGTATATTATTTTGGATAAAAGTGGCTGCTAAGTACAAGTAAGTCAGTTTAATTCTAAAAGTCAGCAACGGGCATGTTCACGGTCCTGGAGCTGAAGGTGGTCCTCCGTTAGGGCAGCGGGTGACAGTCAGTGGGTCAGTTGAGGCTGTGGGCCAAGAAGCTCAGGCTTTGTTAGTGTTATCCCCAGGCACAGACATATAGGGTCAGGGTGCTGTAAATGGAGACGGTAACAAATGCATCCGTCACCGGTGCAGCTATTTAAGGTAAGTTAGATGAAAATAGGCTATGTTACACTCACTGGACTGGAATAGTAGGTCTTCAGTCTGGATTTAAGTGCTGAGGGCTGGGGGGGGGGGGGTCCCTGACTTTAGCTGGCATCTGTTCCATAAACAAGGAGCCCTATAGCCAAGGGCTTTCCCACCAACAGATCTTATTTAACTGAGAAACTACATGGAGGCTTGAGTCCAGGAAAAGTGAGAGTGGGTTCTGAATAATACACATCAATCGGCTCCTTTAGATAAACAGGGGCCTGACCTTTCAGAGCCGTATAAGTGAGGAGAGTAATTACGAAGTCAGTACTGAATGTAACAGCCGGTGAAGGGGTGGTGTGCACCCGTTATCTGAAGGTCGTTGGTTCTAATCCCATGGCTGACGGAGTAATCTTATCACTGTTTAGCCCTTAAGCAAGGCTCTTAATCCTGAAAATGGCTCCAGGGGTACCAGATAAATGACTGACCCAGTGCTCTGATCCTCAGTGTGTCTCACGGGAGAGTAAGATAGGGTATGTGAAAATTAATGAATTCCTAAAGACCTGCACTTGCTCAAATGCAAATAATGCATCATGATATAGTTACTGTAGCTCAATAGGTAGAGCATTGTGCTTACAATACAAAGGTCTTGGGTTGAAATCCCTGAGGACATACATAAATTGTAACTCTTCCCTATACTGTTAGTTGCTTTGGATAAAAGTGCTCAGATAAATGAATTAAAGCTAAAATGTGTGACTGTGTCTAATCTGCTACTTATATGTTAACAGTCCAGTTACTTGAAAAGTAAGAAATTGCCTTCATTGTGCAGTATTTATGTACTGTAGGATGTGTACCTTAGATAAGGAGATAAAGGTCAGGTCTGTGTTAAAATGGCACCTAAGTGTTACGCTGATTCTGAAAAACAAACTTTTAAGGCCACAGAGGTCAAAGTGGCTAATGAGACATTACCTCTGAATAACAGAACTTCAGTTCAGGGTTTGGAAGCAATTTTGACTCATCCATTCCTTTTTTACTCCATTGGAACAGCTCTCTAAGGAGATTATGGGCAGAGTGTCATTAGTTCTCATTGAAATGTACAACTGAGTGTTAGCATATGAATCACAATTAGTTTTACACCATATAGAGGGAGGACAATACTAAAGAGCAAACCCTATGAGACTCCATATTTGACAGATGAAAATGGTGACCCAGTACAGCTAATTGATTTCTGAACACGACGATCTACTCATTTTCCATAACCGTTTGACCTGTACAGGGTCAAGGTGAGCCTATCCCTGGAAGCAGAGGGCAGGACATACCCAGGGTAGGATGCCAGACATCACAGCACACACGCTGGATGGGATGCCAGTATATACGTTACATGCAGTATATAGTATAAAATATATTCACATAATTATGCATATATATTCCAATCACTGATTCGTCCATCTTGCAGCCACTTATACAATACAGGGTTGTGAGGTATATTTTATGTAAGCTAAACATTGTTGATCCCAAGGGGAAATTCTTGAAAGAAGTCCCACATATCTGTCAATCAATCAATCAATCTTTATTTAAACAAACTTTATTTTAACCACAGGGTTTACAAAGTGTTTTGCAGACATTTAAAAGTAAGGAATTAGCGTAAGCATAACTATCAGCATAAACACAGAATTAAAAAAAAAAAAATCATTAAAAAAAAATAAATTATGATAAAATATTACCAAAAACAATGGCGTTTAACCACTCACATTCTCAAAAAGGGAACTTTAGGCCACCCTCTCTGGTCCTCGTACAAGGGGACACAAGTCTCTGCCACCCAAACGCAGCATGTCCCAGAATATTCAGGGGGAGTGACTCCCAGCCGATGTCAACAAAAAAGGGACCAAACCCTCCTTCTACTCATGGAATATCTCCAGGGCTTACCCTGGGAACTGCTAGAATTCAGACCCAGGAGCTTCTGTTTATTAGATAGGCACGTTCTTCAAATAAGGCACAGCCCCACCTCCTAATAAACCATAAATTCTGAATATGAATGAGTGTTAGAGGCAGTAGCAGCAGAGTGACTCTACAGGCTCAGATCAACCTGTTAGTCAGTGATCATCCTGCGAATCAGTGATCAGCCTGCGAGTCAGTGATCAGCCTGCGAGTCAGTGATCAGCCTGCGAGTCAGTGATCAGCCTGCGAGTCAGTGAGTCAGGGCCCCCTCAGCCCCAGCCTCTTCACTTTCTCTGTCTCTGTCTGTATGGCCCTGAAGGAGCTTCCCTGTGATTAGAATGGCTGAGCTTCTCCAGGCCCAGTATCTGGGAGCCGGCTTTGGCGGCTGATTGAGGAGCCCGGCGCCGATCCGGTAGTGACCCCGTGCAGTTTTTAATTCATATCTAGCCGTGCGGGATGCCACTGTCTGTGTGTAATGCCTCTAGTGCCACGCTGTGCAGGAGGCGTTCTGTCCTCCATCTCCTCGTGCGGGAGCCAGACGTGCAGTGGAGCCATGCTGGCACACGGCGCAGTGAACGTCCGGCCACCATGGCTGCCGTGAGGTTCACCGGTTATTGATGTTATACCATGTCATAAATCTAAACCCCATGCAGTTTGCAGAGGTGAGCTTGTCATACTTAACTGCACAAACTGTGGGTATATAAACGCATTATGACTCATTAAATATTGGCATAAAAAATGCAGGAGGACACTGATCTGTGGCTGTGTTTTTTCTACATGGTCTGTTAGTCTGATCTGTGGTTCCCTCTCCCAGGTTGCGAGCCGATTCCCCTGAAGTACCTGGAGTGGACTGATGTTGAGTCCATAGTGGCCGTGGCTTTCTCCTGCCTGGGAATCCTGGTGACCATGTTTGTGACATTCATCTTCGTGCTGTACCGCGACACCCCCGTGGTGAAATCCTCCAGCCGCGAGCTCTGTTACATCATCCTGGCTGGCATCTTCCTGGGCTACGTGTGCCCCTTCACGCTCATTGCCCGGCCCACCGTGGCCTCCTGCTACCTGCAGCGTCTCCTGGTCGGCCTCTCCTCCGCCATGTGCTACTCCGCCCTGGTGACCAAGACCAACCGCATCGCCCGCATCCTGGCGGGCAGCAAGAAGAAGATCTGCACGCGCAAGCCCCGCTTCATGAGTGCCTGGGCCCAGGTGGTCATCGCTTCGCTTCTAGTCAGCATCCAGCTCACCCTGGAGGTCACGCTCATCATCCTGGAGCCACCGGAGCCCATCAAGTCCTACCCCAGCATCCGTGAGGTCTACCTGATCTGCAACACCAGCAACTTGGGCGTGGTGGCACCACTGGGGTACAATGGCCTGCTTATCATGAGCTGTACCTACTATGCCTTCAAGACGCGCAATGTACCGGCCAACTTCAATGAGGCCAAGTACATCGCTTTCACCATGTACACCACCTGCATCATCTGGTTGGCCTTTGTGCCCATCTATTTCGGCAGCAACTACAAGATCATCACCACCTCCTTCTCTGTCAGCCTGAGTGCCACCGTGGCACTGGGCTGCATGTTCACACCCAAGATCTATATCATCATTGCCAAGCCCGAGCGCAACGTGCGGAGCGCTTTCACCACGTCCGACGTGGTGCGCATGCATGTGGGCGACGGCAAGGTAGACTGTCACAGCAACAGTCTTCTCAACATGTTCCGCAGGAAGAAGAACTCCCCAGGAAATGCGAGGTGAGTCCTCGTCGGGGCAAAGCCCACTGGCCAGGCAGCCGTCAGGTCAGGGCTGTTCAACTCCGATCCTGGAGGGGGGGCTGGGGGCCTGAACCATGAAAACAGAGTCTACTAGTCTTCTTCAGAGTATCACTTGAAGGCCCCTGAACCTTCAAAATTAACGGGTGCTAGGATACCCAGTGGAATGTGGCCCCACCTACAGGACCGGGGTTCACCCGTCCTGATCCACTGGAGCAGCTGGTCATATTAGCATCAGAATCAGACTCATGTGTGACTGTCAGCAAGGGAAAGTTAAAAAACACACTTATTCACTCACACATATAGACACTAAATGGTTGGTGACTGTTTTTAATATTCATAAGAAGAAAGAAACACTGTAAATGTGAGCCAAGGCTGAGAAAATGTTTAATGCATCAGATAGTGGTGAGTGCTGTCAAGGATGCTCACCAGCCTGATTCTTTGCTTGGGAGTTGATGTCTGCCTATTTACAGTGAAACAGGGATCAAGTAAGAAGCTCACACTTTGATATAGTGAAAATACAACAGGAGTGAGCTGTGGGCTATGTTCCTCGGTGCTTTCAGCTAGTGACCTGGCCCTAGACAGCATTATTGTTTATTCAGAAGTGACCAACCTTTGTTAAAAACAAAACAATGATTAATAAGTTTAGTTATATACAATGCAGATAAAATGTAAATAAAATCCTTGTTACTTACATTCAGTCTTTTGGACATTTAAGTATGTTGACTAGGCAAATGGTTTGAGAAACATACTGTCGTTTGAATAATACATGAATACATGAAATTTATAAGTCAAAGCCATGTTTTTTTCTGGTCTTACTATCCTTCTAATTCTCTCTCTCTTTCTTTCTTGCTCCGTCTCTCCAAAGAAAAGATAAATATTTCTTTCTTTGTTTGTTTACCAAGGAAGCAGTTAAGAGTGAGCAGTTTAGATGAGCTTAATAGTCTTTGTGAAATTCTTTTGCATGGTCTCACTGTCCTGGGTTCCCGAGCAATAACTGCCATCTTTATTTTGTTCTTAGTTCTAATGGAAAGTCTGTGTCATGGTCTGAACCAGGTGCCAAGCAGCCACCGAAGGGGGAGCACATGTGGCACAGACTGTCAGTACATGTGAGGAAACAGGAGTCCAGCCCCAATCAGACAGCTGTCATCAAACCCCTAACTAAAGCCTACGACACTGGCCTCAGCATCTCAGACCTCAGCACCAAAACTTTGTACGATGTGGCAGAGGAGGAAGAGGGCGAACCTGTCCGGCACAACCCGCCTGACAGCCCCGCCGTGATAGCCGTCAGCCAGGTGCTCAACGTCGGGCCGGCAAAAGACACGGGGGGGGGGCAGGCATGCCCAGCCGAGCGCCCATGCAACTGCGCCTTCCCCCCACAGTCCGTTATGGACCACCTCCTGGAGGTGGCGGACAAACTCAATTCCAGTGTGCCGGATTTTAACGATGAGGTCCCAGGCCCTGGAAATGGGGCAAGACCCTGCTACCAAACCTGTCTGGGCCAATGTCCAACCCCGACCTCACACCTGGACCCCTTTGAGGAGGAGCTCTTATGCCCCGCTGATGAGCTGGAGGATGAGCGGTTAGGCCTAATTGGCAGCTATGCTTATGACAACGTCCGGATCCATGAAACAGAGGAGATGGAGGAGGATTTGGAAGAGCTGGTACCAAGCCAATTCACCCCAGAGGCCTCCCTGGCCCTAACACCCCCATCTCCTTTTAAAGACTCAGTGGGCTCAGGAAGCACTGCCCCCCACTCCCCCCTGTCCGAGTCTGAGCTATGCAGCCCACCCCGCATGACCTATGCCTCCATCGTCCTGAGGGACTACACACAGAGTTCGTCCACTTTGTGAGGCTAGCAATGTGTCCCTTTGCTCGTTTGTTCTATCAGTTTTGTTTTTGTTTTGAAGGTAAACAAAACTAAACAAAAAGCAAAACAAACAGAATATCCCCAATGGCATCTGTGTGCCCATTCACTCTGCAAGTCTTAAACAAAGGGGCCCAAAAAAGGGGCTGCAGCTTGTGCAAAAAGCTTTCAAGAGAACGTGTTGAAGGTGGGAGAAATAGTTCTGAAGGTATGCCGAAGGTATTTTGCACGCGGATCAGCTGAATCTGATGGATGACAATAAACAGGAAATAAGACATACTGTGATGGTGAATTGACACACTGAGAGTTAACAGGTGTTGCTGATGCAAACAGATCAAATTTTTGTAACTTTTCTGAAGTGTGTTATGCCTTTGAGTGTTTTTTTCTGTTTATTCTGATTACAAACATAAGTAAACTCGGGAACCCGCTTGTAGATGATCGTTCCATTTTGCATTTTAAATTTGATATTTGTTTATGCTGCTAAAAGGAACAGATTTTAAAAGTAAAATAAAAAGTATTCACCCCAAGGTTACAGAAAAAAGGATTTCCCACAAGACCACTGGATTTGCTGTAATTATTTTACCCCACCAAACTCTTACTTAACTATATCAGCTGTTGAATAAATTTGAACTGAGAATATGGGTTGTTTGTGAAAGATTTAAAGGATTTATACAAAGTTATACGAAGATTAATGTTAAGATATTCCCCACTGTTTCCCCTTAAATTGAATAATAATAGATTTAATTAATTATTTTACTTAATTACTTAATGGTTATTTAATTTATTTTAATTTAACCTTAGTACAGTTAAGCAATTCAGCAACTGGGTAATACCACTTGGTTTTAGAAAAGGGACACATTAAATGACATAAGGCATGAGGAACATTTTCTTTTGAAAGGAAAAATTAACTTAAGACAAAGAAACTGTTGCTTTTAGCCACTAGACCTAGATTTTCAAACTGCCCAATACAATCTAATAGTTTAGCAACTTAGTAAGAACAAAACCAAGCACTTAGAGCTGAAGACTTTGGACCAGGGTTAGAGGACTGGGATTAATATCTGCTGTTCTTTTCAAATTTGCATTTTCAGTTCCATTGAAAAACAAGGCATCAAAAACTAAAAAAAAGACTTTGCACGTTACATTAAAGATATTTTTACAATTTTCAGGAGTTTCATATGAGCTAAAATAGAAGGCTGGAAAGTTTTGTGCTAGACTGTAATTCTGCAGAATATTATAGTGAAAAAAGGAACGTATATACATATTTTTTAAAAAAATGAAAATTGCTGAAACAAAAAATAGATATATAATTTTTTCACGTTATATTTAATTGTTTCTATGATATTTTATCATTGTAATAATGATATGTCCTTAAAATTTATATTCCATCAAACTGTCTCCCTTTTCATACAAAGGCTCCCTGTTTGTAAAATTGTTATTGTAGAACGTGGGAAATGTATATTGTCTTGAAATTGTTTTGTGGTGAAAGAGGCATTAAATTTGGGTAACTTTTCCAGGAAACTTAGAAGTCAGTGATCTCCTTAAGAACTTTAATTTTTAGGTTTACAATTTTGTAGTTGCTTCTAGTGATAAGGTGTTGCATTTAAATCATGCCTAGATTGATCTTGTTCAAACTGAGAGTTTAAATGAATTACATGATTATAAGTTATATAGTAATGTATTTATTAGACTGGGATTATCCCAAGTATAGATAAATATACTGAGTATCGTAATTTTATGAATTGATATACAGTTAGTGCATTCATGTATTCTGTTTGAGTACCGAATCATTTGTAAAACGTGGGGCAAAAGGTCAGTCACGTGGTATCAGCTAGACGTGAGAACACATGTGTACTTGCCAGGATTAATGATTCTGTAAAATAAATATTTTGTAATTAATATTGCCTCGGTTTGAACATTTTTTAGAAACCGTATTTCATGGTGAAGAGGTGCCCCTCTGCATTTGTACTTCATTCTGGATGTATAAAGAGCGATCGTGTTGCTTCACATCTTTAAAGTCTTTTGCAGACTTTAAACACCGCTTACAATTCCTTGTTCGCATACCATTATTTCTTCATGTATTTCAAACAAATCTGGTTCAAGTACATCTATCGGAAAATTTGTTTAAGGTTTCTGTTTTATAAGATGTTTTTATCTAGTTTTGTACAGCCCATCACTCCGGAGACCAGTGGCATCTCAAGAATGCATATATGAAGAGTATAGATGTTTGTCATAAATACTGTTTGTTGCATTTGTGATCAAATTAATAATTTTTCATTAGATTCATGTTATCATAAATTATCAGACCATCCGTTTTTTCGTAACCGTTGATCCAGTGCCAGTTCTTAGTAATATTTTATTTGTACTGTCTTAACTGATTTCAGTGCTAATAAGTATGAATGAGAGTGGGTTTATGAAACTACATACAGCGCGTATTACAAGAACGCGTTTCACAATCATTGATAGAACCGCAGGCAATGCAGACTGAGAAGTAATCCAGTGAACTGAAAGGGATACGTAGACAAAGCCAGTTCCGGGTCCTGTGACTTATCAGGTGGTTGTTGAGTAAGCAGGAGTCGGAGGGAGAGTTTCCTTGCAATTGCACTCTTGCTCTTGTTCTAAACAACAAGGAAGTAGATTTCTTACCTCTCCGGCTTACAAAAAGAGTAGGAAGTGAGGTTTTTAGTGTCATCGGGTAGGTTTGACAATGGCCGGCGGTTCGGTGTCGGAATGTAAGGAGTACTTGTTTAAAGTGTTGGTGATTGGAGAGTTAGGCGTGGGGAAAACTAGTATCATTAAGCGTTATGTCCATGAGCTGTTTTCGCAGCACTACAGGGCAACTATCGGTGTTGATTTCGCTCTCAAAGTTATAAACTGGGACAGCAAGACGTTGGTTAGACTACAGCTGTGGGATATAGCAGGTAAGACGTCTGTAAACGCAATGAAACCTGGAACGACGTATGTAACGTCGCTGTCAGACAGTGTACAACGTTACTGTACACAGTGTAACACGATTCGCTTTTGTGGCGGTAACTGTTTTATGGAGTGATGATCGAATTACATTGCAGAACAAGTACACTTACATTGTTACTGTAAATGGACTATAACAATCACTGCGGTGTTGTACGAAATGGTCCATGTATTACTTCTTAAACATTCTGATGTTCTTTTTCTTTGCAAGCGTTCTGAACCGAAATAGTTAAACTCCTTTTTATTTATGTGAATTTGCAACAACTCGTTTCCCAGAGGGAACAGCCTTTGGACGTGTCGTCGCTCTGTCAACGTTTGGTGATCACGTTAATTGTTAGTGAAATTTAGGTCAAATTATCTCTGGGCTGTTGTCCCTTTTTGAAAATCCTACGGCCATTTACTGACAGCGCTTGCAATAATTACAGCAGTTCAATATTTACCAAATATTGTGCTATTTATTCTCATCTTGCCGAAATGATTACTTTTTAAAGACAAATCAAAGGTTGTGTGTCTGCATCTTGGGAAGTATGCGGAATTGATCGAGTCTCATTTAAGATTAGCTGCCCTAGGATCACAGAGCATCTTTAAAAAGTTAAATCAGACATCGCTCCGGGGAAATGAAAACATACCAGATCCAGATCAGGCCCACGCATCTGTGCGTAAACAAAATAACAGCGGGCTACGGATATTTATACGGCTAATAGGACTCCGTCCGAGCAGCTGTCACACAGCGCAGCATTTCGGGGTCTCCGTGTGTAAAAGTGCCGTGTGGCTGTAGGCGGCAGCGTTAGAAGTACGCAAAAGCGCAGGCAGGTGTGACACATGATATGTGCCCCGACTTCCGAGTTGTTTTTAGTCGGACTGACCTCCTAAGAGAGGGTGGGAACCTGAGGAGACTTTTTGGGATGAAAACCTGAAATCACACTCAGGGGCGCTGTAAACCCGGGGAAAGTCGGGACTATTCCAAGGGCCCCTGAGTGACTGGGACCCTAAAAAAAATCTGGAACATAATCCGATTCATCTGGGTTGGGGGCCCAATATAATGTGCTTTCATGGGCCTAAAATCTTCAGCGGCACCCCTGATCACACTGACGCTGGGTTGCCTTTTCGATCAGTTGTCACACTTTGTAATAACTACAGACCCGATTAATTCACTTTTAAATGAAATCATTTTTAACGGTTATATAATTAACTTTATGCCAATTTATGAGCAAATTTTGGAGTATGGTGGCATTGACAAGTACAGCTTAGGACGAAAAATAATGCTTTTATTTATTATTTTGAATAGTTGAATGGCTGGATCAGAGGTTTACGCGTTACAAGATCGCCCTCTCAACTGCGCTTGTATTTTTGAAAATCATATCTTGCTATAGCCTCCTCATTGAAGCAAAAGCAACGAATGGCGTTCGGATGATTGTAGCACTAACACAACTAACCTTCTGTAGCGTTGATTTTCATATAATCGGGTTGTCAGCTTTGCTCATCTGGCTGCAGCGAGATTTTCAATTAATGCCCATGAGCATTCATCTCCAAAGTGTGTATTCTGTTAAAAACGTGAAATTTTCAATTCTAGACAAGTCTGCACATACATGCACACGCATTCACATGTATGTAACAGTTTTATTACCTTGTAAATAGTTTTCAGACCCTACAGACTATCCCAACGCTTCTGATGTAGCTAATTTTAGGTTTATAATGGAATAATAAAGATTTGCCGTAAAATTTCATATGTGAGTGTGAGAGTCTGTGAGTGTCACGCCAGATGCATGAGAGTTGGCAGGCCTGGTATTGTAATAATACATTTTCTAAGTCCAGCAAGGTAGTTCTGAATTTGCACACATAAATAAAGCAGTATCCATAAACTTGCATGCCAAATGGTCACTTTTGAACTTTGACACCCGAGCATTGCTCATTAATTGATAAACTTATTAACAGTGAAGACATTTTTTTTTTTGCTAAATAGACTTCTAAACCTTCTAAAAACCCAGCTGTTGTTTAATAAATGGATTATAGACAGACATCTAGATTTTTCCCCAGCCATTATTTGAACACCTAAAATGACCAAAATTTTGAATTTTTTTTATAAGTGGGAGTTTCTTTACTTCAGAAATTCAGTGTTCAAGGGTTCAAACATTGAGGCTCCTCCTAGGATCAGTGACCTTTTTAGTCACAAGTTCCAGGTCCTTAATCATCAGTACACACTGGCCCAGTAACTTCGCTGGAATCCAGACTCTAATCCCAACCTGTTTAGCAAAGGACCTGCAAAATCCCTGGGGAATTTTTGCAGGAATATCTCAGCACCCAGAAGCAGGATGATCCAAGTAAAGCAGATGCTTGAAGTTTTGCATGGGCAATTCTATGAGTAAACCACAGGCGGCAGTGGGGGTGCAGGTTCCCACCACAAGCTGCAGTGTGTTAAAATGCTATCGGCAGCATGATGGGTGTGACGAGTGCAGATCCACTGAGCCATTAGGTGTAGCTGCATTCTGCATGTTATGTTGGCATTAATGTGCAATGAAATTATGCTACGTTTGCCATTTGTACAAGTTCAAGAACAGGTACATTGGAATGTTTTATTTTCCACATCTCCTGTCTTGCTCTCTTTTTTTAAAAAAAGACATACAACCGCAGGTGAGAGCAAAGCTCGGAGTCCAAATGCAGGGTAGGCTGTCTATCCGGTACCCCTGGGCCATTTTTCAGGGGGTTAAGGACATTTCGCAAGAGCCCAAGTAAGGGATTCAAACCTGCAACCTTCTAATCTTAGGCACAGAAGGCTAACCCATTGAGTTTTGGTCCATGTCATGGTTCCAGACCTTTAGTTTGCAGTGTTGCATTGCTAAAGTTGTTGCCCCCCCCCCACACGCATGTCCTGAGCGGCAGGGGCTGCCCCTTCACGCCCAATTGTCAGGTCCTGGAAATAGAAGCTTATCATTGGGCCTGTCTGAGCAGGACGTGATGATTACAGCCAGGCTGTAAAGTAGGGCCTTGATCCAAGTATCTAGACACCTGGCTTGGAGACGCAGCCCTCTGACCATGGCGCAGTGAGAACATGGAGTCAGTGGAGGCGTGGCTTTTCCCGCCTGTCACGAGAACTGCCTCCGTTGGGTTTTCAGGGCGCCCCTGAGCATTCATCTCCAAAACGTGTCTTCCGTTAAAAACATGTGAAATCAATGCGTAGAGGAAATTGGCTGTCCTTAACTAAGGAATTTGGCACGTAGAGAAAAATTCATCCTTAGGGCTGTAGAGGCACCACAGTAAGGAGCATTTGCAAATAAAGGGGGGGGGGCCTTGTAGCCCCACTAGGTCAGAAAGGTGAGACTTGGCCGGCAGTTAAGGTGCATCTTATGTGACATGTCCAAGACAGAGAGTTACAGCTGGCAATGCCTTTGTTTCTTCTATCTTGGATGGTTTCCATGGAAACTCGCCCACAGATAATATCTCGGTTAGGGCCGTATGAGACGAAGGTTGCTAAGTCCTGCAATAAAGACTCATATCTTTTTTTTTTTCCGAAAGCAGAGAGAAGTGTGACGAGCTGCTTCACTTTGATGGGACCTTGTTGGAGAGCGATATTTTAGAGCATAGTTGTAATCAACCCCTGTGTTATTTTTGGGGCTTAAGTTACCGCAGTCCATTTTCAAAATGAGGATAAATTCTATAGAATCTATAACTTACAATGGAAGAAGTAAAATACACAAGGGTTAAGGATGTGTGATCTAATTGACCCATACAGTAGTTGTATATATCGGTAGAGTGTACACCCAGCAGGCGAATGGCAGGAGTGTCCATGCTTGGCCGGGGGCTGTATGCATTAGCAGTAGCATTAACAACAGAGCATCCCACCCTACTCCACGTTTGTTCTGTTGTCGTAAATCTTGCTTAAGCAAAAATCGTGAGTTAAAGCATGATGCCTTGTCAAAACGATTAAACCCCGTTTTTACAGGTATGAACTTTTTTTATTAATCAGGTATAATTATTAGGGTCGTTCCTTCGATCTTCTTTATATAGAAACAATGCGGACTGCTTGCAATCAGATGAATTTGGGTAGCTGCTCTAATGAAACAAGTATGTGATTGTTGGGCAGGGCAAAGTGAAACACGCACAGTACATCATTGGCTCCATTCTTCTGGTGGTTGAGTCCATTTATAGAAACCGCTGTGGAAACGGGACTCGCGTGATTCTGTGTGACCGAATCACGTCGATCAGTCTGCCCACCAGACTCAGGTCCTGGGAAAAATCTATCAGCATCAGGACGGCAATCAACTAGTTCACTCAACACAGGGTGGTAATGGTGTGGCCTTGTAAATGCCCAGTTCGTTTCCTGGGCTAGGCAGCGCATTTCACATCACTCTAGCATTCTTCCCAGTTCAGTCATTTTTGATTTTATTTATTTATTCCATATATTTATGGAGGTATAGAATAAGAATTGTTGTGTACTGCTGTACTAAAGGCAAGTAAAGAATGTTTAACCTAAACAAAAACAAACTATGAGGGGACATTTGCTGGAACTGTAAGAGACTCCCTGCACACCACTAATCTTATAAGTGAAGGCAGTGGGCTGGCAGGATGAACACAGACTTGCTATGAAACTAAAACTTCCGTCCATCTATCCATTTTCTTCACATTTATGATGGCCAGGGTTGCTGGGGGAACTTGGAGCTTATCCCAGGTACATCCTGGGTGTGATGCCAGTCCATCACAGGGCATGTACATGCACGCACTCAGTCATACACTATGGATATTCAGAGATGCCAATTAGACTAATTGCATCTCTTTGGTCTGTGGGAGGAATTCCACACAACACAGGGACAACAAGTGAAGTTTACACAGACACGCAGACCCGCACGCACGCACACACACAGCGTGGAGGCAGCATGTGAGCCCTAAACACTGGGGGTGTGCGACTGTAGTGCTATCCACCGAGCTGCCATTAATGAGAAAAATCAAAAATAAAATGGAAACAAGGCCTTATTAAATGACCTGCACAAAAGTGTGTGTGGGTCATCTCTTGCGCAGCCACAAATCTGACCTTGTTTATCCTTAACGAGATAACTGGAGCTATCAAGGCCAGCTGAGTTTCATTAGTGAGGCAGCTATAGACTCAAAGCAGGTGATCAATTGCCATGGTAACGAAAGTTCACCCTAACCAAGCACCGTGCCATAGCTGTACCTCCCACTGACTCGCACATGGAATTAAGTGGGGGGTTCTGTAGAGTGTGGCTGGGCTGTGGTGCGTGCGGTTCCTCATTCTGCCGTCCCCGGGGGCGGCTGCCGCAGACTCGCCATGACACGCGGGTGTCATCAACAGCACATTGCGCCAGACCGACAGCTGCCTGCTCTGCTGATTCGCAGCAGCTGTAATGGTTCCCCAACCTTTCAAAACCTGTTGTACCATCCCCAGCGCCCCCGTTCGGCTACTTTATGGGTGCACGGGAGCCGATTTCGGAAATGTTCTGATCAAATGTTTGCCAGATGAGATGGAAGCTCGGCTGCGGGGAAGCAGGGTCCCTGTGTGCTGCACGCTGAACGCTTTGCCTCGGGCTTCACCCCAGGTTACAACGGTGCTGAATATAGAGATGCGATGAGCTGCTTTAAAATAACCAGCTTGTTTTCAAATTTAGTTGCGTGCATTTCAGTGGAATATTTGTTGTTGTTTTTTTGTATTCAGTATCAACCTAACACATTTAAAATATAAGTGTGTGTGTATGTGTGTGTGTGTGTGTGTGTGTGTGTGTGTGCGTGTGTATATATATACAGGTGACTGATGGGGGCTGTTCTTACTTTCCTCAGCC
>JAAGVU020000039.1:20380020-20390387 GCA_011763525.2 Mormyrus iriodes
AGGAGGTTTATTTGTGGCCATGCTCCAAGCAAAGATTGGGACTTGGGTACTTTATAAAATACACTCAAGTGTATCAGCTGTAAAGTCAGGATGGCATGTGATTTATGCAGGGGGGTTGCTTAGAGTTATGCATAATAGCACACACCTTCAAACGACATTTTTCTTTTTTTTTTTGTTGTCCAGCAGTCAAATGTTCTGTCATGAAAAGACAGTTATGATGAGCGGTGACTGGGGTTTGCCCAAGGGCTCCATGAGAATGACAGTCATCCACTTTTGTTCTGTATGTGTTGTACAGCTCATATACATATGTACAAGGTGTTGCACAATGGGTAACGTTTGCCTGGAAACATCTAAAATTAAGTTACCTGAACAATTTTGGCCTCTGAAGATATAAGCTATATATTGCTTAAGTGTAATTTACCAAGAATAAACCCCTACCATGGTAATTTAAATGTAGGTAATACAAACCTCTGCTTCTTTGCCCATTATGACACCATGGATAAGCAGAAAGTAGCACATGACTAGGATCGGCCTGCCGCTGCATATGATTCTTGTTCTGTTACAACATGCGTTCGTCCGTTACCACAGGAGACATCATGGTTTTGTGTCACGGGTTCGAGCCGGGCTCGATTTCCCTTCACAGCATTGACTCAGGCTCTTCTGCAGGAGACACCTTGACAGTAATTTGAGATGCAGCTGTTGCTCTTGCTTGCAGCGCTAGGATATGCTAACTGCTGCTAATGGTACATAGCTCCTGCTAACTGCCTAAGCTCCTTCGCAGCGTGGGTTCCGCTGAGCCGGCACGCAGCTGGGAGCAGCCCCCAAAATTAGAACTTGTGCCTTAAAACCGAGGAGGAGTCGGGGACTAATGTAGCGAGAGGTCTTACGACATCCAGAATAGAGGGCTGCAGTTTGATGGATTGACGCCCTGCAGCTGGCGATGCTGTGGGGGCCGGAACGTGGTTCTGGTGCAGCTGCTTCTCGAATGTGTCTTGAAACTTTGGGATGGGCATCCATCGCCCCTAAGGCTTTTGGGTCAAAAAATTTGAGAGGAACATTGAGGTTATTTCGCTGTTTTCCATCTGAATAAGTTGACTGCGATTTGTCTTTGATCCCATTTACTTATATATCTACCGGGTGTAGTTTGAGGTATAACCCAAAATGGATATCTAGTAATTCACAGTTGTGTTCTCTAATGAAAGGGCAAATGGATCAGCATGTGAAAGCATCACTGCTCCTTAGGGCTGCTGGAGAAAGATCACCGTGGATGACCTGCTTCCCTTCGACGAGGAGAATAGCCTGCTGCTTCCCGCCAGCACTGTGCAGATCGAGCTGTGGCCGATGCTGCTGGCTAAAGGCATTATCAAGCTCGCAAACACTGAGTGAGTCTGCCACTCCAGCAGATGCCAGCTGCATTCATTTTGTTTCATTTTTTTTTCTTCAACTTATAAAAATTCTGTGGGTTGGCACGGTGGCACAGTGGTTAGCACTGCTGCCTCACACCTCTAGGACCAGCGTTCGAGTCTCTGCAATGGCTCTATGTGTGTGGAGTGTGCATGCTCTCCCCGTGTCATCATAGGGTTTCCTCCGGGTACTCTGTTTTTCCCTCACAGTCCAAAAGCATGCTGAGGTTAATTGCAGTTACCAAATTGCCCATAGGTGTGCGTGTGTGAGTGAATGGTGTGTGAGTGTGCACTGCGATGGGTTGGCACCCAATCATGAGATGTTCCCTGCCTTGCATGCGCTCATAGGCTCTGGACCCTCCCGTGACCCTGAATAGGATAAGCAGTTACAGAAAATGGATGGATGGATAAAAATTTTGTAATAAAAACCTTGTTGAACTGGGTGCATAAAATGAATCTTGAACCCCTTATGAGGAAGATAGTTAAGTACAAGTCCTGGTCATAAGAATGACCGTATACCTAAATGTGTTCTGTGAAATGAATGGACTCCCATCTGTCCAAGTTGCCAGGAAGGAATGAAAGGGCTCATCATTTCAGACCTGCGTGACTGTGTGTACCTTGCAGTAATCTTAACCTCCTGTATCTGGGTATTTTGAAGATGGCTTTCTTCAAAATCACTTACAAGTCAGCACAGAGTACAGTAATTCATGCATTAGACAACTGGCAAAGCTCAAAAATGTATGTAGGTTATTTTTCAGTTTATTTTGTGCAGTGTGAATTGGTAAAATACATTATGATACAGCACTGTAAAAAATACAATATGGCTGTTTAAAAACTGATTATTACCTCTTAGTCCTATCCACAGCCTAAACTAGGGATAGACACAGTTAAATATAATTTGGGCAGTAAAATAATAATCAAACGAAACTGGTTTGATAAAATTGTCTTCACTTATTCAAGTGGAGAGCAGCTGTCCATATGTGTTGCCTCAAACCCCCAGACACCGAAAGTTAACTAACAGATTATGAAATACATACCTCTTTAAATATCACTCAGGATGCATTTCTACATGCTAAAGGGCCATGCATTTAATGCTGTCTTTCATGGCTGGCTTGTATGTTAGTACCCTGCATTCTATATGGTAGCCAGGGAATTGGAAGAGGAGGGAAATGTGAATGTTAAAACCAGTGCATGCAGCAGGTATATGCTAGGTACAATGGGCCACCTTGGAGGTGACAGACACTTTTACCATGTTATTTTGTGCTGTAGAAGCCACGGTTATTTCTTCACATGATGCCATGCTGGTTTTGATTGACGCAGCTTAGCTGCAGATCAGTTGCAGCGTACAAGGAAGGAGCAATGAGAGGAGACGACAGAGTGTGGGATGGTGGACATTAGGAAGACACCCTAATGTCTTTTTGGGATTCCAGGTGTGGGTTTCAGGTACAGAGAAGGAATCTGGCAGGGCCTGCTTGGCAGTACACAGATGAACCTGGTACAGTGTCTTTGATTATTAAGTTGGCTAGGGCCTTGACAGAACAGCCATATGTCCATGGGCCCTTAATCCCCAGTTCCAGGGGCACTGCATGTTGGCTAACCCTACGCTGTGACCCCCATATGCTATGGAGAGCGAAGGCAAAGAGAAGCATTCCAGTGTACTTCTACTCATACTTGTGCAAATGGTGAATAAAGGATTTATCATTTATCATTTAGTGGTTCTAGGAGGATTTGCCAGTCTTTTCTGTCCAGCCCCAAGCTTTTCTCATTTGCATGTCAGTTTGCACAAAAGTACCTGCTAAATAAATAAATGTTAAATCCACCCATCTGTCTGTTTTCTATCTACTTTTACTGGTCAAGGTCGGGAGAATAAATGCAAATGATCAGTGTAAAATGTGCTTATGTAGAGTGGAGATCCTTAGAAACAGCCATTTCACAGAGTGTCTGATCTCTTGGATCATGATCAGGGTTAGTTTGCTAGGTCATTCTGGGCAAAAAGGGCACAAAATTGGCACATTCTGGAGAAAAAGCGAAGAGGTGCCTCTGTATTTCCGTATTTCTTGGGGGGTTGGTCCCTCTGTTTTTTTTTTTGAAAGCCTGTGAGAATACTTTAGATGACAGCAAAAAAATGGAACACGGAAGAAATAAATGTAAGGTGGTTAAGTGAGACGGTCACGTCTAGGTGGGGGTGGGGGGGGGGCAAAAGGATGCTTGGTAGGACGTCTAGAGATTTCTGCACTGCAGGAGAACGTGGAGTCAGAGGAGGTCGGTCACTAAACCTGCCTGTGAGGGAAGCAGCCATATTTTGGAAATAAGGTGTGAAATCATCTACAGCAGGCTGGAGGTAGAGGAGGGGCAGTGGAACACTAGCGGTGCCGAAGACTTTCCTGGGATTCTTAACAGCTGCTTTGGGTCATTCTGAATGAAGGTCATTATAGCAGAGGCTGAGTGGAACGAAACCAGGGAGTTTCTCCCGGTAACGGAATGGTCCTGGTCCCAGGTGCACCGTTTCTACATCACGTAGCCACAATTCGGAAGGAAATAACAAGAAATCATATTTTTATAGCAGCAGGCTGATTGAACTAAGGGGCGAGTGCCACTATGATTCAGTGGAATGAGCTAGGCTGACTGTGGGAGAGAAGCCCTGTTTAGATTAAGCGTAATGAGTTACGTTCCATTAACTCGCGCTGCATGTGGAGAGCAGGCCTCATTCTGCTGCAGACAGGCCAAAGCTGTGAACAAATGGGAGGCTGAATGTGCGGAAAGCTGTAGGTTATATGCACTATAGCCGTCTATATGCAGGATCACAGTGGCAAGGCTATGGTGCTGCTTTTGTCGTCTTTATGTCTTCTTTGTAGTTTGATATACATGTAGATTGCTATTTTTATTACTATATTTACATATGAACCAAAATTTACAAAAAGCTGTTTACAAGTTGAATTTCTGTCAATACTCATTGTATGGGAGCTTTTCGCGAGTGCCATGTCGTCCTGGTTTTGCTGTCCACATTAGATGGCATTTAATTAAAGCACCATTTCTGTGTGTGTCCACTGTGACCTTTCCCAGAGTGGGCCCAGGCCAGGGCCGGGAGATGGGCGATTTCAGCACTGTGCATGCGCTCACCGGCTGGCTCCCAGAGTTCATCCCGATGCAGTGAGCCTCCTCGCCATTCGTCTTCGCTTCCTGGGAATACTTTGCTGCATTGCTTCTCCATCCTGCCATCGTCCAGACCATCCAGAATGGGAATACTCTGAAGAAATTCACGGGCATGGTGGGGGGGGGGTCTGCCATGGAAAACAGTGGCACAGAGAGATTACAGTACAGTCTCTCCTCAGGCTACGATGGAGCTATGTTCCGATAAACCTATCGTAAATATGGGAAAGCCAAAAATGCATTTTAATACAGTACACCTCATCTAACAAACATCATAGCCAAGCCTATAGCCTGCCTTAAACACCCTTAGACCACTTACATTAGCCTACAGCTGGGCAAAATAATTAACACAAAGCCTATTTTATAATAAAGTGTTGAATATCTCACGTAACTTATTGAATAATGTACTGAAAAGGAAAAACATTTACCCATCGTAAAGTCAAAATATCGTAACACAACCATCATAATCCAGGGAGTGTCTGTATATAGAAGTTATTTATATAAGTATATTGATCTACTTGGACTATATCAGTAGAGGTGATAGTTTAACCCAGGAGTAACTGAGAAGTCTGCATTTGTCTCTCTGACATGTTTTGTTTAGTGGTTACCTGTTGCCGATGTGCCGACACATTCAGTCTGTCCTTGTCATCGCACTTGACCAAACATGAATATGACCTTTCAGGGCTCGGTACCTCAGTGAAGTATGGGATTTCCTGACGGAGAGCATCCCGAAGTTTCAGCGCGCAGAGTCGCCGGAGGAGGCTCCATCACTGGAGAAGGTGGCCGGGAGGCGGAACTCCACGGAAAGTGAGCGCCAGGGCGAATTGCCAATGGAAAACAGAGGCTCGGATGCAACGGGAGGTGGGTGACTGGCCCGCACGGCACATATGCTGCTGTGATACGTGCTGTCACAGCATCAGGCCCGTAAATGAACAATGTGCTCTACTCAGCATTTCCCAGTTTTACATTAATTCAGTATATTTCCTTATAACTTTAAGGTGGTGTATGGTTATGAGGATTTGTTTACCTTTGTGTTAACTTAATGTGATGACTGGTCATTCAGACAAAACAGCTATGTTTGTTATTAATTTGCGCAAATTTTACAAAAATTGAATCACCTTGGATACACCCTGGATAGCCTGTCATTGCCAGATGTATCAATGAGGCCCGTCGTAGTCTGAAATGACCTAGCCTGAAAGGTATACTCACATCTTTGAGTCCATATTCCACCTGCTTATACTCCAGACGTTGGCAGTATGGCCCTGTCATTAACCCCTGTTAATGTCTCCTTCCTCGAGGAAGGCATCAGCCAAAGGCTCCCCCGTATCTGCATTAATGACCGTTATGTGCCAGCTGTGTCACCCAGGTCTTCAGATAAAAATGACTACTTACAGGGAAAAAGTAAACTTTTTGGTTAAGGATAGAAAGCCAGGCCATGAGTCTGAGCTGTTCTCAGAGCTAGCTAGTCCGCCAGAGCCAGTGGACGAGGCCGAGGACAGTGAGCCGCATGATCCTGCATACGTTCCGGTAAATCTCTCATATAGTATAGGATCAGAAACCACTCGGTTTAGAGTGAAGTGGGTAGGGGCTACAAGGTACACCCGTCCCGCGGGCAGCAGGAGTGTCTCTGCACCCTGCAGGGGTGTCATCTCACAGTCCATCTGGAGAGAGATGTCACCCTTCAGGCCGCACTCCTGGGTTCCGGTGTAATGAAGGGGCAGCCCTCCAACAGCCTGCCCTGCATTAAGTGAGCACATGGTGCTCGCTGAGGAGTGCACAGACCACCTAAGCTGTCAGCTCAGTCTGCTGTGTAGTAGAAGTACTGCCACTTCTTTAATTAAAGGCATGAGAAATATGAAGGGCGCAGTGGACTGAGAAGTGAGAAAATCCAGATTATTATTAAATATAATTTAATTTGGAGTGATATAACGTATAATTTTATCTAGAATTGGCTTAGAATTCCGTAAGCCTTGAATAAAAATCAACCACCATGGTTAACAATGATTAAAAAATAAAATCTTAAAAAATTGATTTGAGACTAATATGAGTCATTTTTTATAACAGTACTTTAGTCTAATTTGTTACAATTCAGTAACTCAATCTAAGTATGTCGTTCAAGGGTACAACCGTGCACTCCTGGGATTTGAATGGAAAATACTTGGTCACATGGCCATTGAATTAATTCCTGTGTTATTTAGTGACATGTTGTTAAGCTAAAGGAAGAGATATTTATGGCCAGAATTCCTGTTGTCATGGAAATGAAGTGCTGCATTCGCCAATTAATTTTATCATCATTGTTTCTAAATTGATTTTGCTTTTCTGTTTTGTCATCATCACAATAATGCCTATCCAGTTAGAGAAATAAGAGAAGTCAATATGTACCTTGTACAATTCTAGCAGTGGGGGAAAGTAACAGGTTTTTTTAATCATTACTGATTTATCTTATTTTATACCTAATCCATTTGTTCTACCTTGTTTAAGTACCTTCATCAAAATGACAATGGATCTTGTACTTGAACCCTCAATCTTTCAGTTGCAAATCTAGGCACCTGACACTCTGCCTTCTAATAATCTTTCACACAAGCACAAGTGGCGCAGATGGTAGTGTGTGCCAGCTACCAGCCACAGTGCCTGCTGGAGAAGACTTCAGATTTGGGCCAAATGGTACGGCATGGCTTATACATTCTCTCTTTCTGTGATATGGGCATTGTAACCTCACAAGGCATCAGTCATTGCATTACAAATGTTTTGCAGCAAGTTTCCAATTAGGGTCAGCACTTCCTGTCTGCTCCATAATTGATCTCCGTCTTCTCAGGCGGACTCCTCGGAAAAGCTGAGGCGGTATGGCCTGTCCCAGTTACATAGCCACACAGTGCTGGTGACCAGAACAAGGTCCTGTCCCCTTATTGCCCCACCCAAACCTCCACCTATTCCGCGATGGAAACTTGTGCGTCCAAGGAAGGAGACGATGCCAACTGATGAGCCCAAAGGTAACGTGTTTCTGCTCCATCAATGTCACCGAATGGCAACCACACCACTAATGCCATCTTGCCACAACTCATAACTTTTTTAGTAAGGCTGCAGAAATGCTGTTTTGGAAAGCATTAATTGTTTATCAGAGTATGATTTCAAAAATATGTAAGATATTTCAGAGCTTCATCTGACTACTTAGATTAGAGCGGATGTTCATTTTGTATTCGAAGTCTTATGCCAGTGTACATCTGCAGGATGGTTAGGTGTTTCTTCGAAATGAGCAACGGCACTTGTAGTGTTCCTCATTAGCATACCTTAAATATGTACCCAGTTTAGAATGCAGTGTGATTAGTGTCATGTGATTTGTTTGGACGCTGCTCGTTTCCACAGAAACGCCTGTTCTGAAGCCTGATCAGTTCATTGAGATCTCAAGCCCCTTTCTGAATAAACTAACAACAATCGGTAATCCAGAGGTGTAAGTACACTGTGTTTTGTTTTTTATCCATTTCTGTTTGGAAAGCCTGATTGTTTAGTTGTTGAGGAAGTAGGCTTATAAGCTAAGTTCAGGCTTTGGGAGAAGGATCCTGCTGAAATGCTCCAGCAAAATATCCCCCTTATTTCAAGGAGTGTTCTGAAGGCCATTCTCCCAGCTTTTATTCTCACCCCTGCCATAGCCATAATCTATATCCTAACCCCACCTCCTCTGCTGCCTAACCCTAAACCGTACCCCAGCTCCTAACCCCACCTCCTCTGCCTTCTAACCCTAAACCGTACCCCACCTCCTCTGCCACCTAACCCTAAACCGTACCCCAACTCCTAACCCCACCTCCTCTGCTGCCTAACCCTAAACCGTACCACAGCTCCTAACCCCACCTCCTCTGCTGCCTAACCCTAAACCGTACCCCAACTCCTGTCCCCACCTCTTCTGCTGCCTAACCCTAAACCTAATTCCAACTCCTAACCCCACCTCCTCTGCTGCCTAACCCAAAACCGTAACCCAGCTCCTAATCCCACTTCCTCTGCTGCCTAACCCAAAACCATACCCCAGCTCCTAACCCCACCTCCTCTGCTGCCTAACCCTAAACCTAATCCCAACTCCTAACTCCACTACCTCTGCTGCCTAACCCTAAACCTAATCCCAGCTCCTAACTCCACTCCTCTGCTGCCTAACCCTAAACCTAATCCCAACTCCTAACCCCACTTCCTCTGCTGCCCAACCCTAAACCTAATCCCAACTCCTAACTCCACTACCTCTGCTGCCTAACCCTAAACCTAATCCCAACTCCTAACTCCACTCCTCTGCTGCCTAACCCTAAACCTGATCCCAACTCCTAACTCCACTACCTCTGCTGCCTAACCCTAAACTGTACCCCAACTCCTGTCCCCACTTCCTCTGCTGCCTAACCCTAAACTGTACCACAGCTCCTAACCCCACCTCCTCTGCTGCCTAACCCTAAACTGTACCGCAGCTCCTAACTCCATTTCCTCTGCTGCCTAACCCTAAACCTAATCCCAACTCCTAACCCCACTACCTCTGCTGCCTAACCCTAAACCGCACCCCAACTCCTAGACCCACTACCTCTGCTGCCTAACCCTAAACCGTACCCCAACTCCTGTCCCCACCTCCTCTGCTGCCCAAACCTAAACCATACCCTAGCTCCTAACCCCACCTCTATTGCACCCCATGGCAGACGCAGCTGCAGCTCCACCCTCATCTCCTTCACTGAGCTGGAGGAGCCAGAGGACCAAGACCTCCCTCAAATGGGGGGTGCAGACACATCGGATGCCGTGGAGGTGGGTGGGCTAGGGATTGAGTATGGGGGACCTAATTTTTAGAGACGGCTTTCTGGAGAGATAAAAAATGTGAAATTGCAGCTTACCACCATTCTCCCTGGAGACGTGTGCCAGATTCACTGCCAGATCAGTCAGTGTTAAGATACACTCTCTGTCACATTGCTGCTACTAAGAGGGCATTTCATTATGGAATTACGCAGCTCCCTTCAACGGGGGGCTACTGTGCCTCTTAGGTCACCTGTACTCCCTCCTAAATATGGACATTTTTGGTTTCCTTTCATGGCTTGAGGGAATTTCCTTTGAATGCTTGTATTCTGCAGGCCGGCTTGGCGTATGATCACAGAGAGCCTGTTACTCAGGAGTAGCTCCACTGTAGCTGAGATTAAGCACTAAATTAGACAAGTTTACTGTTACCTGGAGGTTCTTAATAACAACACATGCTCAAAAATGTTCTCCAAAGGAAAGATAAACCTTCGCATACGCTGCACATTCTGCAGAATAGTAAAGGATGGTAACATTCGTTTGATTCAAAATGCAATGACAGGACACTTCGGGTTGTGTAAAACATTGTGAGACTAATATTTATTTGAGCAGTTAAATGTCCTCCTGGCATCCCTCCACACCCCGTCCGTAAATTACAGGAACTGGGTCTCTGCCTGGTGCCTGTTTTGGGACTGGCAGCGAACTGCTGAAAGGAAGTTTGTAGTAGCTTAACGGCGAGATCTGACCAAAAATAACATTTTGTTCTTTGTTAGAGTTTCTGTCAAACCGTCAATTTTTTATATTAAATCACTTCAGCTCTAGTGTATCACTCAAGGGCAGTGATCACCAGTCGGTCAAGGGACTCCCCCTAGTTGTCAAAATCAATCATGGGGGTTACCCCCTGTTATAATTCAGTAGCTCCACAAATTAATTTCTTTGTAAAAGTAGCTCCCACTGTACAATGGTTGGAGACCACTGCTCTAGTGTTTGAGGGTATGTGCTGTAGGTGGTGAGGGTATGTTCTCTGGGGTATGAGGGTATGTGCTCTAGGTGGTGAGGGTATGT
>JAAGVU020000039.1:20400895-20415172 GCA_011763525.2 Mormyrus iriodes
ATCTATCTATCTATCTATCTATCTATCTATCTATCTATCTATCTATTTATCTATCCATCTGTCTGTCTGCCTTCCTGCCTGTCTTCCTGCTTTCTTGCATGTCTGTCTGTCTGTTTTACTAACTATGTCGTTTATATTTTTATGGCTTCTTACACACATATGAATCATTGAAAGGTTATATTCAGTGTAACTTTAAGTAGAGTAATTTTCTTAAGGGTATGACAGCTCCTGGGAGTTGAGGATTCTGGGAGATTTTCAAAGTTCATGCTGTTGTGCTCCACATAGCCCCCAGTGCAGAGATCCCAGAACCATGGAGGAGCAGAGAGGCTACCACGAAGGAGACAGAGGCCGCCAGCATCCTGCAGGCCGGCTGGAAGGGGCTGCACGTGCGTGAGGTCATGCGTGCCTCCCAGCCAGGTCTGTAGGGGCAGCTTGCACCTCGACCACTGCCATGCAGGCGTGCGTTCCTTTGATGCAGCGACACCATGTGGTCACTATAGGGGTGTGGCTGTATCCTGGGCTCCACATCATCCGGCTCCCAGCCTGTGTTGGGTTTGCTACTGGCATTAATCAGGGCAACCAGCCCTGAGCTCACAGAAAGTGAGGTTTTTTTTTGCTTAACGTGTTACGGAAAGTCATGCTGAGTTTCGGTCACCTGCAGTTCCGGGGGCTAACACACACACTGCGCCCTCACAGGGGTGAGTTCAGGGTGAACACTCACGGTGCAGTCCAGGCAATACATCATCTAATGCCACCAACCCCCCTCCCACCCAGCCTTGTTCATAAAATCGTCACAGTCGCGCCATCAGCGCCCCCAAGGTCTGGCATAGCCAGCTCCAGCCCTCTGGCCTCCACTATATCGATCACCCGTGCCACGGTCTCTCGATGACACCACTGAATGCTGGCTGGTGGGGCGGAGGGGAACCAGGGAGAAACCTCGCAGCCACCCCACCCCCCCAAACTCATGCTATTTCCAGCTGGCCCGCCAGGACATCTGGGGCTCCGGCTATTTCTGACCCAGGCCCAGGGCTGCCAGAGCGTCCAGGACCCATCACGTCGGCAGGGTCTAAGTTCAGACGCATTGGCCCCCAGCACATGGGTCTCGAAATTCACATACTTCCCCCCCATTCTGATGTTGTTTTTGTTCTGGACGCGGTGAAATGAGGCATAACACTGAACCAAAGCAGATGACCTCGGCAGCACAACAGTGAGGGGATTTAACCATCAATAGCATCATTTAATGATCGGTGAAGCCTGAAATTATGTGATACAATTTCAGTACTGCGTCATAAATGCTGGTATATTTCCACCCATCCACCATCTAACCCCGGATCCTGGTTAGGGTCCTGGGGTAAATGCTGGTATATAGCAGCTAAAAAAATTGTAATTTTAAATAGATATTTATGACCACAGTAATGCTAACAAGTTTCCACAAACAAATCACGCTTAGGACCGTTTCATATAAAACAAATGGGTACCTCAGTCAGAAGCCAGAGAATGGTCTGGCGGTACGTTTGGTCCGGCGGGCCTCTACGGGATGATGAGCCGTCAGCTCTGACTCACTGATCAGGTGTGTATGACAGTGGGTTCTGGTAAATTCTCGGTGTCATGTGGTTCAGACGGTGATGCGGTCATTCTCTGCTTTGTGAAGGTACGGTGGAGAACACCAGTGTTTCGAAGACCCTGCGTGACATCTGGGCTGCCGTGGAATCAGACAGGGAGAAGCACGCCACGTCTTTGCTGAGGTATTTTTAGAGCCGCCATCACGAGCCGTCACACGTGCCATATCCAGATCGTTTGCTGCCGCCGCTGTGCGTGGGAGGCATGTTGGCCAGCGGCAGCACGTCTAGCCGGCCCCCTCCGCAGCGCCTGACGTGTCCGCCTCCCGCCGCTGCCCGCCGCTGTCATCCTCGGCGCACAGGAATGACCCAACACCTCGAAGGCATCGCTTGTCGTACTTCATGCAGAATCAAAGACAGAAAAGCAAAAATAAACACACGCAGTCCTAGCCGTATCCTGTCAGCCGTGAAAACAGCAGGCCTGTCTGTGTCTTGCCTTTAATCTGCACTATGATATTTGCACATTTGCACATACAACCAATCCTAAGCTGGTCTTCATTCATTTCCTGTCTGTGTATTTCCACACATAAGCCCAAGCACCTCCCTTCTTATCAGTGCAGCCCTGGGGGGGGGCAGGGAGCATGTAAAAGGGTTGACCAGTAACCCCAGTGGTGCAAGCTGAGCCTGACTCACCCCCCTTTTGCCTTCTCTCCATCAGGCACATTTTCAGCAACAGCGAGAAGATGGTGGAGCTCTACGCATGTTACGAGGACGAGCCAAGCCGTGTTTTATTCACTGAGTACACCGTGGCCATTCCGGAGCAGCCCGCTCACTCCTGGGGCCTCATTTTCAGGTAGGATGCCTTCTCGTCGCCAGCACTGTGGCATGCTGGGTGCTCGTTCTTTGTTCCCAGTGTCAGGGCGGAGGGAATGACGTTCCCCGCCCCCTCCGTGCTGGGTTGGTTGTTTTAGGGGCTTCACTCAAAAAGTCGCTCCCATATCCCATTTGTGTAGTAACTGTTTGTGGCCAGCAGGGGGGAGGGTCACGCAAATGAATGGTTTGAGTGGTGGTAAACACCGCCATCTCCTCTGTGAAACTCTGCAGAGAGGTGTTTTTTGTCCACACGGATATGCTGCTGGAACCGAAGGTGTGCACGCCCTTCCCGGCCTGCGTCCTGCACGTTATTGACAACGACACCAGTGACGAGGTGCCCCGGGTCTTTCAGGAGGTGGAGCCTCACGTCTACAGGCCAAACCAGGTCTGGCCCTTTCCCATCTCCTGACTCACCCTGTCCGCCCCCGTCGCCCTCTTGTCCCTGCGGGGGCCCCATTGGACAGCATTGTCATGTGTCATGATCAAGTTTCACCTTTTGTTTGAATAGAAGAGGAAATCCCTTCTGTGTGTGTGTGTGTGTCGGTGTGTGTGTGTGCGTGTGTGTGCGGGCGTGTGTGCATGAGCATGTACATGTGTGTGTCAAGTCAAGTCAAGTCAAGTGGACCCTATTGTCGTGCCAGCCATACGTAAGTATACAGTGGTATGAAGCATCGTTTCCCCAGGACCACAGTGCAACATAAGACACATAACTGTCACAGCTGTGTGTGTGTGAGAGAGCTAAGCTCTGGGTGCCCTTGCCACAGAGGGGATACACCATTGTTGCGGAAGCCCAGTTTGGGGATATGTCTCCATCTGGAGGGAGGTGGAGAATGCGACTGATCCGGTCATGTGACCCGCCTCCCAAGCTCAGCAGGGACACGCCACTCTGCAGCTTTTCCACCAAGGAGTTCAGGGACTATTACGTTCCTGATGACAGGAATATAATATGCAGGTAAGATCCGAAAGGACCGCGAGGGGCTACAGCTGGGTCGAGTTCCCCGTCTCCTGTCACGTGAGCCTCCCGATGTACCTCTCTGGCCAGGTTTTCAGTGAGGGTGACCAGGGATCACATGGGCACGGTTCAGGTCCAGATGACAGAGCCTGACATCTTCGTTAAGCTGACGGTCCTGGACTGCGAGGAGGAGGTGGCCAGCAGTACAGGGAGGGCCCAGGCCATTATCCCCGTCTTCCGATTTTTACCCAACGACCCCCCTAAGCGTGAGTCAGCCCAGCCACCGGTGATGCGACCCACGCCGTGATGACGGGTGGTCACTGGCGTGTTCTCCTGTTTACCAGAGGGTCACTCCGGAGGTGTGACACTGGCAGTCCTGACTGCCCAGGACTTGACGCTGTCTGGGTCCCAGCACCCTGTGACACAGGCTCTCGTCACTGTCAGAGTGATGGGGGCATTTGGATTTTCGCCTCTCTAGATAGTGTACCTCCCCGTCTGTGGTGTGACGTGCCCATTTCTCATTTTTATAATTTTGCATGATAGCGCCCCCTGGAGGCCAGGGAAGCTTGGCCATCAGTCAGAGTGGCGGGCCGCTGACAGCCGCACCCTGTGGACTTGGGGAGGAGGTGGCGTCCAGTCAGCTCCCGACCACTGACAACCAGCTGACCCAGCCAAAGGTATGAAACCTGTCAGCATGCACTCGCTCTCCGACATCATCACTCCACCCTAACAGGCGTCTCTTGCTTTAGGACATGGTTAGTTGCGCTGCTGATACCAAAAATATATGAAAGTTAATAAAGCAATGTGCCACTCTGGTAGGTTAGCATAGTTAGTGTGCCACCATAGTCTCTGTTCTGTGTTTTAAGGACAGCTGGAGGTGCGCTTTGACAGCTGACCACCATGGTGTGACATTCCCCGGTTTCCATCCCGTTTCTTTGGGTCAGCAAGCTGCCGGCCGCATGTCTCCACACAGGATAAAGGGCCCCCCTAGTGGTCTTCCTTTTCTCCTCTTGCATGCCCCGGTTTAATGTATCTGCTGTCTAGGCTCAGAAAAGCAAAGTTAAAAAAAAAAAGACTGTCAGCTGTAGCAAGTGCAACCAAGGCAAGCAGAAGAGCACAGGAGACCCTCAGCAGTCGTCAGGGTGCCTTTCCCCACGCGTCGAAGGCAGAAACTGCGCCATAACAAGGCCGTCTCCTCTCTATCCTTCCGCTTCCCTGGTAGATGACATCGCAACATGCATTATTATTCTGATCCTCTGTGCTCGGGATTTTTCACAGTTTATGCGGCTAACACGTTCATGCATGTCTCTGCTCCTACAATCTACTGAAACTGTCCAGGTGAAATCACCTGCTTAGTGATACAGCAGCATCTTGCTTCCAAGGATCTGAAGTCTGGCCTTAACCTGCGCTGTGCCTGCTGCCTTAAGGGCGACCGGACAAATATAGATCAATACAAATTAAATATGCACATTTAGCAGTTAGGCATTCGTGTGTGCTTGAAACTGATGCTGTATTTCACTTTTTTTTGCACTGATCTGCGGTAAATGAAAGAGTGGCTGCCATTATCTGCCAGTTTTGGCCCTCTTTAGTAATGGTGCACATGTGTGAGTGATATAGTCCCGCATACAGAGCGTCAGGTGGTTAATGAGACTTGCCACAGCAGAGTGCAGGCCCAGTGAGGGTTAGGATTAGGGGCATAGGAAGAAATTCCTGACAAAATGTCACCTTACATCTCCTCAGTAGATTTTGCCGATGGGGTGGGTTAGGGGCCGCCAAGGTAGATTAATACACTCTGGGTCCCCTCCAGTCCAGGGCCTGGGCAAGCATAACCCGTTTCCTCCCCTGGCGACAGCCCTGGTTAAGGTTATTGTGTAATGGGGCACATGGCTCTGCTGATCCTACCGTGTTTGGTCACCATTTCTCAGAGCCACAAGTACATCATCCAGGCAGAGGTGCTGCATAAAAGCAGGTCACTGGATGAGAACAAGGCAGCTTTGCAGGAGAAGGACCGGACAACAGGTAGGGAGACGGGGGTCTGCTCAGCCTCACCCCGCGTGTGTCCTGATGCCCGCCCTACGTGTGCTGTCACATGGTGTATGATGCCCCGCCTCCACAATTAGCATTGGTTTATTGTGACCGCACACCTGCGGGAGGTGGTGTGGCTCACCATAACAAAAGCCTTGTAAAACTGGCAGTTTACACTCATGTAATGTAATTAAGCACAAAACCAAAGATGAAATTATGGCTGGAAGATAAATACAGAAAACAATAACGCAAATTAAAAACTAGAGCTGGGGGTGTTTAGGAAATGATTGTGTAAGTACACATTGGTAACCAAAATATAAACTGAAACTTATGAGCATGACAATGGAAAAGAATGAATAACTGAGGCAAGTTGATTAGCAGGACGGATAAATCAGAACCATGACAATGTTTTCCTCTTGGATCATTGCAGGATTTGAGAGACACAGAAGTGACAGAACATACCCCTGCCCACTGAGTCATGAGTCTAAACATTTTTTTTTTAAATTAGAATTGTCATTTGGACGTGTTGTTTAGGTCAATTTCTTCCTTATATATTCATGTAATTTATTTTAAAACACTGAATCCTCGATTATAATAATATGAGCTTCAGCCTAATTCACCATTAACTCATATTAAATGTCATATCTGTTTCAGACCTGCCCCGTAACCCGTGACATTATAAAAAAAAAAACCTCCCCATTGGCAGAAGAAAATGGTTGCCTGGGCTTCATTTTCCACCAAGCCGCCAAAACTGGGTCAATAAAGAGTCAAATGAGGCTGGCTCCTGTCCCCTTAGTGCCCCGGGAATTATTTCAGAAGGAGCTGAAATCAATATGCTTTTAATTGAACGGGCCCTCAGAGGCGTGGCGGAGGCCGGTGGCACTCTCTTGGCACGGCACAGCACGGCAACGCAGCTCCAGCGAGCAGCGTGACGGCCTCTCACCACGGCACAGCGGCAGTCGCCAGTCGTGGCCATTGCAAGCTCACAGCACCTCGCCGCGTTTCAGTTTCAGTCGCTGGTCACTACGGCAACGGGTTTTCCCGTGAGCTAAGATGTCCAGCCCAAAAAGTTTTATTGAATTGATATTGATAATGTAACTAAAACATCTTTATGCGCATATAGTCATATAAGCATACATGCATGCATACTAAAATCATACATTTATCAGTAACGTTCCTTCATGGCTCACCTTCACAAACATTAAGGGCCTGGTTTACTAAGCAGGGCAAAATGGGAGTGGCCAGTTCTGGGGGTTATATACAAAAAATGCGTAAACATATGAGCACAGGCACAGTCAGTTCATTTAAATAATGACTGACCCAATCTACCAAGGGCAGTGCAAAATAATACATTCTTCTTTTTTGGCGTTAAATAAATGGCACAATTTGCAGTAAATTGCCTACCGCGTTGCATGATACATTGAAATAATCTCCTCCCTCAAGTTATGCACTTTGAAAGGGAACTCCTACAAATGCATATTCAGTATGGCCAGCTGCAAAGTTAACTGTCAGCACCTTTCCACCGCTAATTTTTCACTGCATGTCTTTAGTAAATCCTGACAGTACTCTTTTAACACCAGATAAGTTAATCTGGCCTTAAGTATTTCACAGCGTTGTCTTGTGAAATGTAAGCAGACTCCAGCATCAGAAAAATCTGCTTTGATATCTACACAGAGCAACAGTGCCATCTAGTACAGCTGAGTGTGGATGCTGCTCACGTATTGTCACCGTACTCAGTGGACTGTAGAAAGAATTAGAATTAGAAAGTATCGCCCTATACAGACAGTCGTTACTGATTTATGAGGAGATGGTTAATAAATCATCGGTTAGTGTAGCTTTGTCAAGTAACTGTACCAGTTCACTTAGACAGTTTGGAGGGGCACTCATACTCAGCAGCAATCTGACAGCTGAAGTGATGTTTATCACAGTCGCTGTGGAGAAACAGGAGGACCAGGTGGCGCTAGCGAGCACGGACACAGCAAGTGGCGAGGGGCAAAAGGCCAGCACTCCCAAATCCACCCGCAGGACCAAAGAGAAGGAGAAGAGCAGGGCCACCTCGAAGGCAGGTCTCAAGCAGGAGAGCCAGGTCAGTCTCTGCGGACGGCCAGATGCACAGCCCGAAAGTGATAACCATACTCCTATTCATCACCAGGTGGGGGCGTCACATCGGAAGGACCCTTTAAACGGCCACCCATCTGGTTGAGCGTTACCTCCTCTCATATTTTTATAAGGTGACTCCTAATACTGTGGATGTCTTCTTCACAGCACAGCATCTAAATCGCTGTGAAAAAATGCTCAGTTCTATGGCAGATGCCATAGGGGAGCAGGAAGCAGCCTGACTGAGCTACAGGCTTAGCTAGTTGATAAGCTAATGTGGCTTCTGCAAATTATCATCAATCACTTGCACAGATGACTTGGTTTATTCCGCCTGACACCCCCCTATTTATTCTCTTGGGATCTTCTGCAGCAAAAGAAGTCATATCTCTAAGCTATAGGTAATGGTCTCCACGGTGAAGGTCCTGCCTGCTTTCCTCCAAGGCTCGGAACTGAATCAGTCAGCTCTCTTTGTTGTGCCGTCACCCACGGCAGATCCTGGACGTGAACAGGCCCCAGTGGACCCTCCGCTTTGTGAGCGATCAGAGCGAGGCCGACTCCGTTCGGGTCAGTAAAGACACGGAGAGAGCGGATGAGATCAAGGCCATGAAGAAAGCATGGGAAGCAATGGATCCTGGCCGGTCCGTCAAGGTGGTTGAATGTGCCTGTTCTTAACATGTTTGTGCCTGTGTCTTATTGACTTTTCTCCGCATCCTGCTATGAACCACCTTCTCTTGGACTTTTCGTTTACACACATTACTCGATATGTGTCACACTGCTGTACCATGTTCTGGTTCCAGGCACAGCAAGTCCGTCTTCAGTTCATCAGTATACACTTGGACCAGGGGAAGGCTAGTGGGACTGTGGATGAGGAGGCCTGTGCAGAAGGTACAGAAAAAGAGTCTGTTAATAATCTGTTAGTGTCAGGGTTTTAATTTTTAGATCTCCATATATACCATCCATCTATTTTCTGTAACCACTTATCCCATTTGGGGTCGCAGTGGGGTCCAGAGCCTATCCCAGAGGCTGCGGGCACAAGGCAGGGAACAACCCAGGATGGGGCGCCAACCCATCGCTGGGCACACTCACACACCATTCATACCTATGGGCAATTTGGTAACTCCAATTAACCTCAGCATGTTTTTGGACCGTGGGGGGAAACCCGAGTACCTGGAGTAAACCCCACGGTGACACGGGGAGAACATGCAAACTCCACATGCATGGAACCCAGGCAGAGACTTGAACGCTGGTCCCAGAGGTGTGAGGCAACAGTGCTAACCACCGTGCCGCCCCCCATATATACCCGGGCAACAAAATATAGAATAAGCATCCAGTACATTTTAGGCAGCCAACGATATTTAGCTGTGTGATAAGTGTATATTTGCTCAGGAAAAGAAAATACAATTTAACTTTAGAACATATGCAAATAACCAGTAAAACATTAAAAAACAGAGGAGAATTTCTCCTGTTCTCCAAGAACTCATTGATATTTTGTTGGATGGCTAGATGAATAGCACTTTGTTTCCCAGACCTCTCCTCAGGGGCCCCCCAGCCATTCCACATGCTTATTAATTTCTCCACAAGCTCAATTAATTAACAAACTTAATGCATTAAATAAGTCTGTCAGGCACCGATTAGCCAAACAAGGTGGGATAGTGGTCAAGTCAAAAAATACAAGGTACATAGGTGTATTGGACAGTTGTTCAGTTTTTGGGGGGGTTTTGAAGTGGCTAAGCTGAAACCCTTTGACAGACGTAATATCATAGTTTTACACCAACATGAAGATCATTTAAAGCATTGCTTTCTTTGACTGCCTAAGACTTTTGCACAGTATGGTATATAAAAATACAACAACTATATAATAAAATATTAACTTTCGCCTGATCATTTCCATCAGGTTTCAGTACCTTGTTTCTGTTTGTTTTTGTTTATAGGCTGCCATTTTTTAGCAGGTAACGTTTCTGTTGCGGTCGTATCGCTTAGCATTAGCATCTCCTTCCTGGTGTTACAGGAAGCAGAAAGCATTTTAATTTGCAGAATAATGCGTTTCTCTGATCCTTAAGCATTAGAGGACCTAGAGAGGCCAGTCTTCTATTACAGAGGTTTGCGATACACAATGTTTTTGTGAACTGTGTTCAGCATCGTTTTGTGTTTGTCTCTGTTCTGTCAAGTTGAGGCTTGTTTTAGAGGTGAAAATTAAAGGTGTTTTTAACCTTTCCAGCAGGAGCCCCAGATGTTCTTCTGAGTCCCTCCTCGACAGACGTGGTCCAGCCCAGCCAGACAGATCCACCCCAGCCCCCTACCCACATGCCCATGGCCGTCATGCCCTTCATCAGCTCCGATGTGCTTTCTGACAGCTGGTGAGTCGCCCTGAGTGTACGATGACAGAGACGTTTACCTTGGTGTCATTGTTGAGCACTTATCCAATGCTAAGTGTGCTTAGGGAGGGATTTGAGACGCCAGTGGAAGGCGAGGGGCAGTTAGCAGGCTAACATGGCATGCTGGAAGCTAGAGTAGTCAGACACCGGTCTTCCTAAGCAGCCTCACTGTCTTACAGCGCTCACAGTTTCCTGCACCGAATGAAGCATTTATAAAACCTGTTTTACAGTCACGCTCAGCAGTGTCATGATTAGTCATCCTGGTGTCTTGTTGCTGGCTCCGCTCAGTGCATAATGCCAGATTCCTGCTTAATATATTGAGCTCCTATGTCAGCCTGGCGTCTAGCGAAACCTCCATTCGGATCTTCTTCTGTCGGGCTTGGAAACATTAGCATTCCAAGCACCTCAACAGCTCGGCACTGTAAATTTCATTCCCAGCTGGGTTCTTTGTCTCTTCTGACCGGGACCCCGCGTTCTGGCCGCGTGTTCGCACTCGTTTAACGAGACAAGTGTGCCGTTGTTGGGGAAAATGGTAAGATGTGGTGCCCCCTGTCAGTGCAGCTGGGGTGGTTGTGTGCTGCGTGTCGAAGTAATTACAGTGCCGGTGGATGCAGGGGAGCTTGGGATGCCACGCTCAGTCCTGCCGCGTCACATGACTGGCAATTCATGGCCCTATGAAACAGTGCAGGAGCATGGCGATTTGCAGCATCAGCACCACGTCATTGTGCTGGTTTATGGTCCCCTGCCGCCCTGATGCAGAAACGCTGACAGGCATGGGGCTGGTAGTTCAGATTCCTGGAAAAAGTGTTGTTTCTTCGAACAGAGCAAATAACCCAAATCACCTTATTAAATCCATCTTTTCATCTTCCAGTCCAGTGCAGAGTTGACGGAGCTTGTAACCCATCCCAAGCAGCATAGGGCACAAGGGTGGGGGCATCCTGGAAGGAATGCCAGTCCGCCGCATGGTCTTTAGTAAAAAACATAGCTGCATAAACAAGTGAAGAGCAAAATATTTGGTACTAGTGGTGTAGGTGCAATCTCATAAACAAAATTTTGCCGCAGTATTGTACATATTCCGTTGTGTGAGAACCCTTACAGCTGCACAAATACCTCAAAAAAATAACAAGCATCCCTGGAAAACTCATGAAAATACACTGTAACCCACATGCCCGTCTTGTGGAAGTGCGCCCTGTTCCAGAACGCCATGCCGTGCTGCAAGGGAAGGGTGTGCCGAAAGTGGAAGCTGGCCGTCCCGGGACTTAACCATGGAAGCCCTTCTGCTTTTCCTGCTACGTTAATGGGATAATATTTGGGTCTATTAATTAGAGAGCTATTTCGGGTGGAATGAGCCGGGGGCTCCCAGGGGGTCTCCCCTCAATGTCCTTATCTATCCATCTAATGACTACTGACACCACGCCATGGGCTGGCAGAGGGGAAGTCTATTAGAGGAGTCAGATTAGTCCTCAGCATTTCACCTTTCCCCATTACAGAGGGCTGGGATTTTATCAGCTACTCTGATGCTCCGTGTCTTAATGAAGGTCAATCTAAAAAAAAAAGGAGTCTTTTCTTTAGGTGGTAACAACTTTTTTCTAGAGCTCGTCTCCTGTCGAAATGCCCTGGAGTACTCACCGGAACATTTGTGTTAGTTCTGAGTAGCTCTGTGTTAAAGTCTGTGAAAGCCATGGAGAATTCTGCTTGTAGGAATATCTGCTGTACCGTTGACAAAGGTCTGGGATTTGTGGTATAGGTACACAAACCATTTTTTTGTTTATTTAATCCAAAATTCAGACATTTCTCTTTAGCAGACACATTGATGTAAAGTCGTATGGCTCAGCAAATAGATCAAGTTCAGTGTCTTGCTCAGGGGTGAATCAGGAGTGGACCTGTTAAGTTCCTAGGCATACAGTTATTTCCAAACCTGTTCTCCAATTCTTTCTGACATTTAAAGATAATTCAACTCACACATGCAGAATAGAAACATTTTTGAGGCACATCCGGGGTCCCCAATAGGACCATGACAAACCGCTTGGTGTGCAACATGCTGGGACGTTTAATGTTTGGATATGACCAGAGCAGGTACCTCCACTGTGCCTGCAGGCAGGCTGAAGCATGTGAAGCTTCTCGTCTGATTAGGAAGCCCATTGCGGGGGAGCAGAGGAAACCCAAGGCGGAACACATCCAGAGCTTCCGGCTGGTCCGTGACATCATCCTCGAGCACAGGAGGCAGGAGAAGGAGACCCGGAACACATTAAAATGGAGGCAGGTGGAGATGTACGAGGAGATGCATGTAAGTAGGGACAAGGGACGCTTGTCACGGGTGCATGGGCTGGGTGCGTGAAAATTACTCACATACTCTGCTAGATCTGTGGATGTCATGCACAGACTGCTGTCATCAATGTCATAAATGTCAGCAGAAAAAGTTTGTCTTGGTCCCAGTAATCAGGAAGCACTTCCATGTTGAACATACAGGACTTTCAGCCCTTGGCCTGAACTTGAAGAGAGTGTGTTTGTATATCACTTGGCCCCCACACTGTTACAAATCACATACAACCAAGTGAGACCATTGATGGAGACCAGTGATCAAACAAATGAGGCTTCTAGCCCCATAGCAGATGGGATTTCCACATGCTTTCAAGCACCAACTGGCTTGACCCAATGGGAACAAGTGTAATAACCAGCAAAGTGCACACTCATCTCACTCCGTCCAGGCCCCATTTCCCCCATCATTAGGCGAGGCCCAGCTGCGCTCAGTGAATCCCCCTGGTCTGTCTGCGCAGATTCTTCTTAACGAGCAGCGGCTGAAGACACTCAAGGCCAGGGAGAGCTACTGGGGCCCGCAGCTGGAGGCACAGCTGAGGCAGAAGGAGGCGGCGCTACTCACGGCTGCGCAGACTGAGCCCGGGAAGGGCCCACCCTCGGCTCAGCCCCTCCCCAAGAGCACCAAGAGGGCCAAAAGTGCAAGCAAGAAGAAGTAACACTTCACAGCAGCCCAGGTCCTGCAGAGAAACACGGTCCAGACTTCAGGGTGATGCGGGAGCTCAGCCATGTCTAATCCTCACTTTGTTTTTGGGAATTCTCTTTGCCTTCTGTTTTGATCTCTTCCATTCTATCATTAAATAGGATCCCTTGTTATGCTCAAGGCAAATGCATTCTCTGACTCTGCAGTGGGCAACTGCCAGACCCAGTTCCCTGCCATCATTACAATTGCCATTGCTGCATACACCTGCTGTCAGGTGTCTGAGTCTGACCCTGCCCCCTTAAGATGAAGCGTGCCCCCCTTTGTAAAGATGCCACAAACCCCAGCTTGTCTCTGGCATCCAGCTGAGAGTGATTTTGTTTCTTTGTTTTCATCCTTCCTCACAGGAAATAACAAAAGGGATCTTTTGTTCCAGCACTATATTGTTTTGACTTTTATTGTATGACATGATATTATTTCTGCCTCATACTTGAAGGTCAAGCAATCAATTATATTGACGAATCGATGGTGTCCAAACGGCCCGCGGGCTGGGAGGATGCCTGGGTGCATCGATCCACCGTGTCTGCCAGTGGCCTCCGTCTGCTTCTTTGTCCTGTTTGCGGTTGGTCCTCCTGGGGCCAGGAGAGCCTGTTGTTCTGTTCCCTTTAGCCCATGCAGAGCTGAAAGATCACACTGAAAGATTGCAGTCCTGTGGAGCATTACAGTGGGCAGAGGCAGGAAAGGTTCTGCAAAAACAAGTTTGCCTGGCCAAGGGGATCAGCTTGTTACTGTACACTGCAGGCAGCTTGTGGCATAGTAGTTAAGGTATTGGGCTTAACTAGAAAAAGACTTTTGATGAATATTTAATGCTTAATTTTTTTTTTGGTTAATTTTGTGGGGGAGGTGCTCAGGCTTAGCTGCCTCAGTAAAACCCAGGCGAGTTAATAGGCACCTTTGCAGATGTGCAATATTCTGAAATTATAACATGACAATGGTGCCATCTAGTGGTGTTTAAAACTGAAGATGCTGGCAAACCTAGTCTGGGAGGGTCATGTGGTAAACAGGGTCTGGTACCAGATGAGATTTTAAATAACCTTGATTGGGATGTTGATTGAGTGCGTTGCATAATTAAATCATATCTTTGGTCTGTTAACTCAGCTATAATTTTTTAAAATAATGTTAAGGCAAACAAAATTTCTGATTTGAGCTGTACGATTTAAAATTTTTTCTTCACATTTATCAGTTCCCTGAAATATCACTGCTGCTTCACCGCTGTCATGTCTGTGATGTAAGGCTGTCCTCTTCCTTTGACTCATGCCCTAATAACTGTTTGCCTATGATCCTATTCTTAACTGCTCTTCAGTGTTTCTGTTCCTAACTGCTCTTCTGTGTTTCTGTTCCTAACTGCTCTTCTGTGTTTCTGTTCCTAACTGCTCTTCT
>JAAGVU020000039.1:20417359-20448614 GCA_011763525.2 Mormyrus iriodes
CTCTCTCTCTCTCTCTCTCTCTCTCTCTCTCTCTCTCTCTCTCTCTCTCTCTCTCTCTCTCTCTCTCTCTCCCCCCTGTTAGTCATCTGGTCCGCATTGACATACATGGCCATACATTTCCTTTAGGGGTGCTGTGCTGGTCTTAGCTTGTGTGCTTCGTACAATGCGGGGAGCAGAGGTGGGATGCCTTCTCCATGAACACCAGGTTGTGTCTCGCAAGCGTTACGTGTCTGTGTGGGCATTAGCTATTGGCTACTGGATTCTGCACTCCTGATGATGAAGTTGCAGCACCTGTGGACAACAAATCTGAGCAGCCCCAAGGCCTTTTGCCACACTCTGGCCGGCTGAGGTCTTCGTAAAGGCGTCCTCTCTACCAGGAAGGATCATTAGGACTTATTGCCTCACCGCTGACTGACCAGCTCATGCGGCCTGGCCACATGGGTACAGAGGTGACTGACACTGCAGCTGCTTTGAGTTTAATTAGCTGGTTTGGCTTGGGGATCCTGGCAGTGATCCTGCTGATATCTCTAGTGCCTTACAAATTTTATTTATTCTTATTAATTTTACATTTATTGAGCAGATGTTTTTGTCTAAAGTGACATACAAGTGAGGAAAGCTTGTTGGCCTCACTTGGTGGTATGATTACTCTGCCAGCTACAGAATTTGAACTCACAACCCAGTGGGTTCACAGTGTGTGGCCACAGAGCTTCACATTACATATCTGACCCCGGTCCCTGCTCAGCCCTGGCCAATGGGGTCCCGGTCTGACCCCTGACCCTGCTGAGCGCTGACCAGAGTTGCGACATTGTAAGCACGTTTGCCGTTGATTGTGTTTCTGCAGTTTGATAAAAGGCGCAATTCGCCCTTACCGTCACAGACCAGGAGTGGGATATTTTCAGCTCATTTTGTCTCAGCCTCCCCAACACCATGCTTTCCAGAGGTCCTGTGGTTCCTGACGTTGCTGAGGGCCTTTTGGTGACACAGGACAGCGTGAACCTGCCAAGTGAAAATGAGAATAAGAAGAAAACAAGCAAATGCATGCATCCTTTTATTTCCCAGCTCATAAGAATCTCACTTCAAATTTCCAAGAAATATATATGAAGCTCTTTATTTGAAGCCAATTACAATATTTGTATAAAACTACTGTTCTGCTGTCAGTTCTGAGACCCAAAAAAAGTTAGAATATTCCTGAAGATGGCAGAGCATATTTACATCACGGTCAGAGTGGAGTGATGTAAGTAAGAGAAACACGCCTTTGATCATGACGTGCCTCCCATGATAATGTGTCAGCGATGATGGAATTACGTTCATGGTGCTATAGCTATTTTACCCATGTGTGCCCCCCATTTTACCAGCCTGTGTTCTCCCTTGGGGTAACAAAGTCTCCCCAAGTGGCAGGAAGGGTATAACACTTTAAACTTGGCAAATATGTTCCAATCTTTTTTCAACATTAAGAACTGACCCTTTTCAAAAATTTTATAGTTTTTTTGACTTTTTTTTTAACAAAATTTCAGCTAAATCTGTTTGGGGTCAAAAAAAATACCCCCACCCCTTAAACATTTTTGGGCTAACTGTATGCCCCCTAAGGGCACACAAGGGAATTTACAGTGTGTGAGGGCTCCATCTTAGTGTGACTGCCCTCGTCTTACTGAAGCCGCTTAGTCGTAGACTTGTGCTGAAGCTCACTGTCCCCACCAGCTGAGAAGACCTTGAGCCACTTTTAATGAGATTAGGCATGATCACACTAGATCAGTGTTTCCCAATCTAGTCCTCAGGGACCCACAGTCGGTCCATGTTTTTGCTCCCTCTGGGCTCCCTGTCAAACAATTCACATTTTTGCTACCAGGAGCTGAGTGGGAGCAAAAACGTGGACTGTCTGTGGGTCCCCGTGGACTGGAATGGGAAACACTACACTAGATTAAAGCCATTCATTATCTGCTTGAGGAAATCTGTTTGCGGTATCTGGGGATTCCCTACTGACAAATGTATATACATATAGTATACTGAATATGTACACATATACATTTTTATGGGAACATTACCAAGTACTACATGAATTTGTTTAAAAAAATGCCTTCATCTAAAGATGATGAAAGTCTGTTTACAATTACTTGGTGGCTATTTTTTGACTGGAATCCCTTCCGAGGTGAGCCCTGTCTTGTGCCCTATGCTTCCTGGAGTAGCCTCCAGGCTTACTGTAAACCCTGAAAATGATAAGAGCTTATGGAAAACAGATGAATTGATGGAATATTTTGAAGCCCGAATCAATCTTGCAAGTCTTCTTCTGGGGTCAGAAGAACAGTTTCTCAAATTCTGCACCATGGACAGGCCCTCGGCATTTTAACTCAAGCAGAAAAGAGATGAATTTGCTGCAGGTTCACAGTTAAAGTAATCTGGGAAATTTGAAATCCAATCTCAATCCAAATACCCTGGACATGGTCCTGCAGGGACCTGGAGCCTATCGCAGGCAGTACAGGGCACACAGCTGGAGTACACATACATTATGGGCAATTCTGAGATGCCATTTCCTCTAACTGTTTATCTTTGGAGTGCTGGAAGAAATCAGGAAACCCATGCAATGTGAGGACGTCATGAAAACTCCACATACACAGGAGAGAAGATCTGAACTTCCAGTAATGGAGGCGTGACACAATAGTGCTACCAAATAACCATTCGATCAACCATAAAAGCTGATGCTGGTTACCGTCATGGTATATTATGACTTCTTCGGATTCACTTAAAAAATGGCAGCTGACATGAGCAGATGAGAACTTTCTGATAGTGGAACCTAAGGAGAACGAGATCACCCAAATTATGAATGTGTATGTCAGCATCTATTGGAGAGTGTTCAAGTATTCCGCTTCCTTCTGAGTGACTGTACGTGACACTAAGACATAAGGATTAAAGAGGCAGCAGGTTTTACCGCAGTAATCTGATACCTCCACCTCATCTCCCTTTCCCCTGGAAGGAGATGAAAGCTGGATGTCACCCCAGTTCTCCAGGCTAAAAAAAGTGCTGACCAGGCCAACCCTATCAGCCTTAAGGCCCTTCCCCCAAATATATCTGAAGAAAGAGCCCTGTTCAGGAGCCTTATGTCAGATAAGAGGTCTCACAAACTGTTACAGCTTCAGATCGACAGCTTCAGTCCTGAGCATGATATCTATCTACCTACCTTCATTGTCAGACAAAAGGCTTTACAGAACGTGACGGCTTCCTTGTCAGACATGAAGTGTCACGGCTTCAGATTCACAGCTTCACTCTCGAACACGGCATCAAGCAGACTGCCAGCTTCAGCGTCAGACACAAAGCCTCACAAACTGCTATTGACAGGCACAAGGTCTTGCGGAACAGAAAAACTTCAGGCTCACAGCTTCACTGTGAGGTGTGAGATCACTTACAGATGGTCACAGCCTCACTGTCATAACTTCTCCCTTGGAGTTTAATGGGATCAGATGCAAAATTTGATCAAAGGACAAATAGAACTAATCTATGTGTGTCATGGAGGGGCATAACGGAAGGATGATCCAAGGTGGGGCTCATGAGGAATAGAAGCTTATTGTTAAACAGAAGTCTCAGAAACCAGAAAAAAGGAACTACAAGGGGTAAAAAGAATGATGGGGGAAAACAAGAACTAACAAGGCAAGAGTTAAATACACGGAAATGCAGAGGAAGCACAATTAAGAAACACCTACAAGTAACACATTCAACAGCTACACCTTCAGGAAACAGAAAACAAATGCAATGACCAACCAAGGAAGACAGTAAGGGCAGGCACTTAAATACACAGGTAACAAGGGTGAGATGAGGGACAGATGTGGGTCATTACTTTTTACACATAAACACTAGAGACTAGGGGCAACAAATGATGAGGTGAGGGTAATTAACAGGAAGAATTGAATCACTAGCAATACAAGTGAAACAAAACATTACTACAAAACCAGACGCAGGCAGGGATAACCAGAAACAAGGACACAAAGACAAACCTATACTGAAACACAAGGGCATTGCCAGGGCTAAGAAATCCAAAACTGAAAATGTCTAATAGAGTTGAGGCTGGCCTCTGGTCAGCCTCAAACTCATATTGGTAGGGGAAGCACCATTTTCAGCCACACACTCAGCCCATTCAGCCTCACAGCAGCTCAGGTAGTAGTGGAACACACTAGGACCTGGAAAAGCTACCAAGCACCAGAAAGAACGGGATGGGAGGCACCACCTACTGGCCAAACAGGGAAATGACAGACAATGCAGGGATAGGTCCTGACACGTGCGGTTCAACTGCTACCATAGCAGGTCCAAAAAAAGAGAATCACAGACCATTGGTAATATTCTTATTTAATATCAGTAATGATTTAAGTGCTTATTTTACTTACAAGCTCATGAAAAGATGATGTTTTCAATATTCATTGTGTTCCAGTGCGAAGGTCGAATGAAAGGTGCAAAGGAGGATTTTTGAAGCACATAATTAATCTAGCTGCTCATTCGGAGATAGGTTATGTGCCTTCCTGATCGTCGTTAATGCATTTCTCTCCAGGAAGTGAAGATTGACAGGTGTCTGTCTGGGAAATCAGACATGAGTAAGCAGGCAGACCAAATGGCCAGACAACCAAACATCACCCTGCCCCCCCTCCCATACGGAGGTTTATAATGACTAACGTGGGTGGGGTGGATGATAAGGGTCTCCAAACACAGTGTCTGTTCTGCCATCGTTTGGCCACTGGCACGGCGTGCTTGCCCTTGAGAGTCGCCAGGACATGTTTGGGGCTGGCGCTGGGCTGCAGCCGTGTAAGGCTACAGATTCGCTGTCAGTATAATCGGTGCAGTGGAGAACTGGTCATGGTCTGCAGCGAGAAGTGCAACAGAGGTTCCAGAGGAATCCTAGGCAGATATAATCACACCCCTTCCCAGTTGCCTGTGGCATTTGATGACATCACCTTCATGGGACTTTAATTTAGTAAAGGAGAGCAGTAATGATTTGTTAATAAAACCATAACTGCTTCTCATTCTAGACTGCATTTAGCCCATCTTTAGCCCTACCGAAGACAGTTCTATTAAAAGTAGATCCAGCAGCAAAAAGTTGGTGCTGGTCACTGCTGACTACCAGATGTTGCCTTATAAAAGTGTTTACATGTAAACTACGTTTTGGGATAAGTGCATGGCTCAACTAATGTGACACTCATAAGCACCCAGTGCACAGTCTGAATGCAATTTGAAAGCCTTTTCCCACATCTACACCCAGTTGTACAGGACAGTGTTTTCCAAACCTAGCCCTTCCCTAGTCTTGCTCCCAGACTGGTATAGAGCTGTCTAGTCCTAGTCCTTTCCTAATCTTCTTCCCACTCCTGGTCATGGATCTGTGGTCCTTGTCCATTGTTTAGCACATCCAAAACCCCATGGCCCTCTGAGTTCACTGGCTGACGTCGACATTGCGTCTTTGTTCCTTTTAAGATTGTATTTGTGTTTTCATTCATCTGGTGAAACTTGCAACTTTAGTAGTAACTCAAGCAGGTGCAGCTCAAAGAGGTTCTAAAACACAATCTGGCAGAGAAGATGCATCCACCAAAGATGGGACAGCAAAGGGAAAGGAGCCCTCGACAGGCAAGGGTCTGAGGTTGAACCCTGCAGCACACGTCCACGTTCACTGATGCAATCACATTTGTTTTGCAGCTTTGCATACCCTTAGGCAAAAAGCAGGTTGTGTGGATCGCAGGTCCACCTCAAATGCGAATGCATGTCATTTACTGAAGGAAAGAAGGTTGACCACCTTAGTCGGGGAATATTTTGACCACGCTATGCAGCTGACGTGACGACGATGCAGTCCACCCCCTAAGGGACCTGCCGCCTCACAAACACATATAATCCCCCCAACTCCACGGCTGAACCGCCCCTCCCACACACACACACACACACACACACCTCCCTCGTTAAACTGCACCTCCTGGAATAGCACAAAGCAGCAGGAAACGCTGCTGCACTGTTGCACATGCCTAGAAATGTCCAGAACACCAGGGTTTGACAGCTATTAGAAGACCTCTCTTTCAGTGCAGGCTTGCTGCTCCCCAGAATTGGGATTAAGCCGTTATAGGGTTTTTCACAAGGTAAGAATCCTACCGCAATGCTCAATGCCCATACTGAGTAACCTGTTCCTTTTGTGTGAGTGTGTGGCCACTCCGGAAACCCTCAGCAGTCGTCTCGCATAGCTGTGACATTGTCAGCGTCCTTCACATGTTCACTCACGTCAGGATTAACTCAGTCCTGTTAAGTCAGTCATTTCAATACAATTCCATTGTTTAACCCAGGGGGATACTGCCAACTTTGCTGATTCCCCATAATTCTTCTTTCAACCAACACCAATTATATTATTTTACTCTGGAGCTATGAGGAGGAAAAAAAAAGAACAATTGTCGTTTTTGCGTGTGTGTATGTGTGTGTGTGTTTCATTCTTGGATACACTCTAGCAAACAGAATAAGCAATCTGGCATGTTTCGCACGCCCTGCAAAAAAACAGCTACTGCTGAATGTTCCAAAAAATAGAGAAATATGGTGACCGCTAGTCATTAAAAAAACGATCAGGGGATCCAGCTTGTGTCGCAGTGATTGCCTGTAGTATGCTGTTAATTGCATTACAGCCATTACATCTATAGAATGCATTTTTTATACATGTAAGTCTGGTGGAGTGTAGATTTCCACTAGGAGCTACTGTGTAACTGTGTCTGCTGTGTTATTTATAGCGGTTTCCTGTGCAGATGTCAGACCGCGTCAGGTGAAGGGTGTCATTTTTTAAGACGGGTATCCCCACCAAGCCATCACAGATGTGAACAGCATGCCCTCAGGCCCAGACAAAGATGCCGTTCCAGGATTCATGATGCCTTCAGCAGCTGACCCCGGGTCAGTATCATCATTAAGCCCATAATGGCTAAGCCAACTGCCTGGTAGGGATAATGAGCTGATCCAGAATCACTCGCCAAGGAAATCAGCAAGCAAGAGGACCCCCTGTAGAGGGGAAGTATCCATCCAGCCAGAGATGGCACACGGACACATACGCAGGGACACGCTTGTGTCCCTGTGTACCTAGACGGATCCACGAACCAACGTGTGCGAGTCCTCACTCGCACGCCCACATGTGCGTGCAGAGACGCCGAGATATCTAAACGTGTACAGCTACCCACACACAGCACAGCTTCTCACCAGCACATCTACACACAGACAGACTCGCGCACCTACAAAAATACACCTAAAGCACACCTACACAGCTCTGTAGCAGCGCTGTCTGTTTCGGGCTGCCCGGGGGGCTGCCTGCGGGTTTATTAGGATGCAGTGTGCATTTTTGGACCAGATACTTGTCCCTGCCTCAACAACATCTTAAGTTACAACACCTACGTTAGCGTGATGCAGCAGTATGCAGAGGCACCGATGCTTAGTCGATTGAAAAACAAGATTAAAATGGAGACGTTAAGAAGTGGTGTGAGAATCTATGTCCGGTTTCTACTGATAACGGGAAAGGTTTACCGTGTCGAAAATAAATAGCAAAAGGACTCAAATGGTGGTAGTCACAGCCTGTGCAATGCCTTAAAATGTCACTCATGTGAGTGACACGACAATCAGTGTGTTTGCCTGATATGAGGTCCTCTGTTTAACTGCCCAGGCTTCTGAATCATATACCTACAGATGTACCTATAAGTACAGAGAATCGGATTAACATTCAGCAGCAGCCCACTTAGAGGTCCCCTTTATCTTCCACACTCAGACACCATGGCTGTATCTGCAAGCATTTTTAGTAATTAAACTTATTACGCTGGAGAATTATTGTTTAATTCAATCAAGTTTATTTTCGTAGGCTCCTCCCCTCCTGGTTGCACCAAAGCACTTAACATATAAACCGGCATCAACAATTACAGTCAGATGTGGAGCGATTCCCATGCAAGCATCAGGCAGCCACAAAAGCAAGTAATATTTTTAAGGCGCTGTGTAAAAAAACAATTAAACAAATGCTCATTCCTTACACTGTTTATTCATGATAATGTGAAATCATGTTGATTCTCTCTCCAGAAAAGGACACAGATTTGGCACTGAAATGTTTCTTGAGAAATAGTTCAGTTTATCTAGTTACTACTAGTACTAAAACCTGCTATAGACATTTCAGAACTGTTTATTCATTATAATGTATAATTCAGTAGATTTGTTGAAATATCTTTTTAACTCCTTACTTGCTGTATTAACTCTACATGGATGTTGTGTGACCCTACAGTTTAAAGACCAGTGTCTGTGTTTGGAAAGTCACTGGTTTGAGGCCCGTGACAAGCAGAACTGTGACATCACCATAATATCTCTGTTCTTGAGTAAGACCCTTAACCAAAGACACTGCTGGAGAGGGGTTGGATAAATGGCTGAACCAGAGTTCTGACCCAGGGCCAGTGCTAGCTATAGGCAGGACAGTCACTTACTTAGGGCCCTTGAATTATCTGCGTTGTAGAGGACGTGAAATGATCGTCACTTTTCTTGGTACGGGGCCTCCCAAATAAGACTTTGCCCAGGTCCCCTGGAAAGGTAGAACCGGCCCTGCTTTTACCACAGACTTTGCTTTCAGTCAGATATGCGTGTCTGATAGGATATGTGAGAAGAGGTTCCTTATTTATCGCCACAGTACAAACAGCAAATAAATATCATGCCCTGGATTATAGTCCCTCCTGATATAATCTCCTGATCTTATTCCCTCTCTTATACACTTAATAAGCATAGACTTGGCTGACTGACTTCAATGGTGATATTTATGGTAAGCACTAATATCTTTCACACAGGACCACCAGGAACTCTCACAAATATCTGAATTTCCTTTAAGAGGAAAGTCCCAGCTCAGCCTCAGTTCTGCTGTCTGTCCTCTGTGTTAGCTGGGATACTCTGGACGAGGGCAAGGGCAGCTGAGCAGAGAGTGAGACTGAGGTTCCGGAGGGCCAGGAAAGGTCAATGCAAGGTCAACACAAGGTCAGTGCAAGGTCAGGCTCAGCGAGACACTTATGCTGTGTAAAAGGGCATGTTTGGCTCTTTGGTCAGGTTTGCAGGAAACTGCAACCAACACATGTTGGTTAGGGAGTCATTAATGGGTTGTATTCACCACCCTCCCCAGATAAAATATATACGTAAGTATTTGTCTCTCAGCATAAATATGCACTGAAACTCCAGGAGCTGTAAGATCTTGTCTTGATTTTTTTTTAATAAAAAAACAAACAATTTAGCACGATGTTCTTAGAGCCGCTGTCGCTCCGTGGAAGGTTGGTCTCCACTTGATCCCACCTGACAAAACAACACAGGGGCTCCTTATAAGGGTGTTATCAAATCACACAGGCAGAGTGCTGCATGAGTCAGTTGTCTCTTCCCTGTTGTTAAATGAACCGCAGGCCCATTCCAGCCAGCTAAGAAATAGTAAGTTTATGTCACTGGTGGCCGCTTACTTGCAAGTGATGCTTTCCAATTAGCCACTCATCTGCAGGGAGTGGCCGCACTTTGGTGTAACACATGAACCCTTATAAAATCTGCAAATGTCTGTAATGTCTAACCAAAATTCTGCAGCTATGTATAATGAAATTCAAGCATGTCATCACTGTGGACCCCATACGTAAGGGGTCCTCAAACTGTTTAATCAAAGGGGGGCGGGGGTGTTAGGGGGCAGCAAGATTTGTCAACTAGGAAGAGAGGGGAGGGGGTGCTGGTGATAGAATTTGCCAAACGGTTGCGGTGGAGTTGCAACAGTAGAACTTGTTGCCGGCTTATTTTACCGCAGCTGAGTATCAGAACGACAGATTTCCAGGACATGACACGTCATTCGCGGGTATCAGTTTGTGGGAGACTCCCAGAACTTCCGGAAGAGGTGGGATGTCTTTGTAACAGATATACATTGACAGGATTATGTAGTGCCTAAAGTTTTTTTTTGAATGTTTCTATGGATACTAGCCACATTTGCTTTGCTGCATTTTTCATTTTGCACCTAAGCATGTTATTTCAAATGATGTGCAGCAGGCTGAACTATATTCCCTGCTGATGCTGGTGAAAGGGCCAGTCAAATGAAGGGAGGGGGCCGTATCTGGCCTGTGGGCCGTAGTTTGAGGAACCCTGCCAGACACCATCAACTTAGCTTTGGTAGTAAGTGAGAAAGTGACAGCATCCTGTCAGCACCTAAGGGATCCACCGCCCAACAACATACACACACACAGCTTATTTTGATATAGTTAATAATTAATTGCCCCTTTATTTTGGACCTAACTATGGACTGTTCACTGTTCAGTGTGCGCTGTGATGTGGTTGGGATGTGACCAGAGGGTGGAGATCTGCATCTACTGTGAAACGTCTTTGACCTTCCAACTCCCCCCCGCCAAATCTGGGTGGTTCTGCAGCAGTTTAAGATGAATCCCTGAGGCAGGAAGAAGGCCTAAATGCTCATGGAAGGAAAGATATTGTACCAGCTGCAGACATGGTATTTTACAGTAACAGTTTTTATTATTGCAATATTTTCTGCCTCTCTGGGGTTTGATGTGAGCGAACAGAGAACAGAAAGGCACCCATGTAAAGGGTGTCAGGGCATACAAGTTGAGTTTGCCTCATGGGAAAATTTCTAAACAACCCTGCTACAGTATAGCCAGTAGATGGCGTAGTGATTATGGAACAGAACCTGAAAAGGTGAAAAGTTCAATTTTGTGCATTTGTACGCTAAAGAAATTTAGATATATTGAAACAAAAGTTCAAAGATTCTATATAATAGTATTTTGATATAAGTGCCATTTAAGCAAACGAATGAATTAAGTGCTGGACATAATCAAACTATCCTGGCAGTGGCTCAGCTGTCTTGTCTCCTGGTATTCAAGAAAAATCCGTGTGAGGTGCGCGCCAGAAAACGGCATGACTTAGCACATTTTGAATTCAGTTCATGCCAGTAGCAATGTGTCAGTCAAACAATTTTTATCCGAACCGACTTTGGAAACAGTTACAGTTTTACTCATTTGCACAGCTGGGTAAGTTTACTAAAGGAAATTCAGATTCAGTTCGGTGTTCTGGGCTGTTACAGCAGCGTTCTATATTAAGTTACAGTTTTACGGTTCCGTAACTACCGCTCCGCCTGCTTATTCCAATGTCATTTTTACTTTTAATGTCGCTTCCAAGCCAATTCCCTATGCTAGGCTGCGGTCCCTGGAGGATATAAAGCTTACGGATAGGGTACACAAATGCTGACCGACTATTAGTTGCACAATAATACCGTGCAGACCATGTGGTTATGATGGAGGTTAAGGAAAAGTCGTTGTTAGACGAGGTCTAAGCACGCAGCCGGGTACCTCAGAAAGTCATTACATAACCGATTATAGGAAAACCCAATATATATGAAATCGCAGGCGTTTTAAATCAAGAATAGAATGATTGATCTCTTTTTTATTGTTTTAAATATTCTTGTTTGGTAGGGCATGAAATAGTACACCAGGACACGCTTCTAATATACACTATACGGAGAAGGCTGGCAGTTGATGAAATATGAGAACATGTTGAGCACAAGTGATACAGTCCTGCGCTGCGAGCCGGCACCACCCACGGCCGCGCTCCACCGCCGCCGCATGGCAGCGCATCCTCAGCATCCGCGGCGCCGGCCGAGGCGGATCTGGGCGCTCTGCCGCGCGGGCGATCGCCAAAGCCGGCCCGGAGCAAGCAGCAGTTTGCGTCTGCTCCGCTAAACATCCGGGTGCGGGAGCGGGAATGCGCAGACTCCTCGCCGCAGTCGCGTTTCCGTGTTGACTTGGAGGGGAGGGAGGGAGAGAGAGAAAGAGAGAGAGGGAGAGACGCAGCGGGACACCGAGCCGGGAGAGATCGCACCGGCTCATCGCAGCGCCAATAACAAAGAAATAAAGCGACAGCTCCAGGTAGCGCGTCGGCCATCGGCACCTGAAGAGCGGCGGCTGTGCGCTGGGACATGGAGACCGCAGTGACAAGACGCCCTAACATGTGAGCTGTACAGAATAAGGCAGAGCAAGCGTGTGGCTGCCCCCATCCCCAGTGCGATTACTGGCCATCTCCCTTTGTGGCTCGTCGCTGTCGTCTCCTGTCTTTTCGGGGGGAAGAAAAAAAAATGAAGAAGTTTAACATCAGGAAGGTGCTGGACGGCCTGACGGCGGTGTCGTCCTCCTCTGCGGCTTCCCAACCTGGGAATAGGGAAAACGACCTGATCCCGGAGGCGCTCCAGTCCGACCATTTCCAGCTCTGCAAGGTAATCATCGGACATTTTAACGCGCTGCCTCCTTTAAACTAATGCCTATTGCCCAGTTGCGCCCGGTTTTATCGTCTAATGTTACCGATAAATTTAGGCATATGGACCGGCACTACATTTGCGGATATTTAAAGCCCGTCACTGTATATTACTGTCTTTCCCCAACGTTTCTAAAGAAAATCTTTTAAATCTCCCCTTTACTGCAAAAACAAAATGGTAATTTCATTTTACGGTGCACTACTGTACGTAAAGTGGGACATTTTATTTCATGGAAAGCATACACCTTGACCGGACATGGGTGGTTATATGACCATCAGCGAATATTTGATTAAACACAGCCTCAAGAAACAGATGAGCAGCACATTCACTTGACAGGACTCTGAGTCACTGATGTTCTTAATTTCTCTTTAAAATATTTTAATAATTACCTTAATTTATGTAAAATCCACGCCACGAAAATGCAATAGGGAAAAATCCCGTGTTGGCAGTATTATACCTGACAGCTGTCAATGTAGCTGTGCTCTAAGCACTTCAACAAATCCACAAAAGTGGATGCTGGCTATATATGTGTCTATAATAATAATAATAGCAATAACAATAATAGTAATAATAATAATAATAAATATTATTATTATCATTATTATTCACCATTAATAATAATAATAACAATAATTGTTATTATTGTTATTATTGATATTGATAATGATGATAATAATAATGTAGCGTACATTATTAAATGCAGATTTCCTTGTGATACATAGGAATACGCATCTAGTCAGTAGCGCTATCAGTCTTCCCCTACTTTTAACTGTTTACTAATTTAAGTCTGTATTGAGAATTAATATCTTAAACCATTACTGAAACCGGTAAACTACTCATGTGCAGTATGCAGGAGACTGTTAAACAGAGGGGGGAAAGCGCATCGCATAATCCGCCGTGTTTAGACTAACATGCCCGATCCAACATGGGAGGCTTTTTTCATGATAGGAAGCGGCTTCCTGCACGACTGAATCAACATTTGGCAACCGCGGCTCCTGTCATTTCATCTTACCTCTCCTGTCCAGCACCAGTTAAAACGATGGGGCTCATTTGGAACGATTTCGAGCAAAACTGTAACACCATTCAACTTAAAATTGCAGTTTGATCATAGCACGTTAATAATGTGCCTTGGAATATGCCTAAATTGTTGTCTTTGTGCTAATTGATTCACATAGGGGAATATATAAAGCTAGGTGCGATATCAAATGCATATTTTTTTCCTTGACACAATGACCTTTTGATACCGCAGGGCTTATTTAAAATAAACACGCGCAATTCCACTATTTATACCAAGCGTTTGTTTAAACTCCATGTTTGAGCTGATCCAACTGTGTTTGCTTGAGGTTTTGTTTAATATTAAAAAGGCGCAGTTTTACCATACCTGTGTTAAATTCGCGATCTTTCCCCAAATGCTGAAGAGAAGTGAGCGGTACCGTGACCTTACGCGTCGCTTTCTGCTTAAATGGGGGCGCTTTCAAGGTTTTACTTAAATCATTTTTGTAGGATTTCATGTCATATATCACATTCTAAAATAAATATCACATATATTTCGTTTCTCATTGCACAAGAATTAATGTACTTTATCAAGGCATGGTTATGTTATGTCCAGGTTTTCCTTTATATCTACAAGCGCAGCCGTCCGCGGACACAGTCAGGGAAACGGCGGCATTTTCTCTGTGTTCACGGCGCTTATGGTTCCTGTCTTACGTTATATTAGTCAAAAAAAGTGCTTTCCTATCACACCGGGAGACGATCAGGGAAGACCGATTGTGCTCATTGTAGACGCGCTTATGAAGCCGATACGCCCCCCCCCCCCCCCTCCATGCCCGGGTCCCCATCAGCAGCGAGCATGGGTGTCTGTCCCCAAGACAGATTCTTACGTAATACGCTTTAACTTTTAATCCCGTCCGTAGACAGCCGGCTGGCTGCTTGCTGTATGAATCACGACATCCACTTTAACTCGGAGTAATTGCGATATAAATATAATAATATAATTAGAGTAATTCTACAGACACGTGCCTTTGAGAAAAGATCCAAGCAGTACACTTCAAATACAAGTTCGTATGAACTGTCATAACTGTATAAAGAGGGAGACTGAAAGGAATTTCCGCGTTTTTTCTTTGAACAAATAAAACAGGATTTAACTGAAAACTCCGTCGCTGTAATTAATGCCCCACGGGGCTCTTGTCTCACTCTCCTTCTGCTGTCTTTCTTTTACATGTCGTCCTTGGCCGCTCAGACTGTGCGACATGGCTTCCCTTACCAGCCGTCCTCAATGGCTTTTGACCCTGTGCAGAAGATCTTGGCCATCGGGACCCAGAGTGGGGCTCTCAGGCTGTATCCTTTTACCCGTGACTGCCCTGTCAAGTGCTTTGTGATGGCCAGGTTTTGATGTTCCAGTGAAGGAATCTTGGACAAGGCTGAACCTGCCCTTCAGGTAAGTGGGGGTTTGCACTGCGTGGTGATTGACGGCTGAAGCTTTTCTGTTTTCGGAAATGTCACTGTTGCTGTGTATGAAGAGCTCTAAGGGGTTTGGGGGGTGTTAAGGGCCAGGCAGGTGTCCACTGGCCAATATATGTGAAACCCATGTTGAATGTGAGAATGCATTTTGTGTGTGTAGGGTTATGGTGAAGCCACAGAGAAGCATTACTCCCTATATAACTCTGGCTGATGTGTGATTGGCTGATTACTCTGGCTTTTCTCACTGGGGTATCCTCTGTTTGTGACACTGCCTCTCAGCACTCAAGGGTGCCCTGGTTGGTATGTCTTTCAGCGTTAGTGGAGTGTTCTCAGTTTGTTGATATATCTCTTGGTGTAAGTGGGCTGCACTCAGTTATTATTTTCTTGGTGTCAGTGGGGTGTCCTCAGTCAGTTATGTCTCTCAGTGTCAGTGGGGTGTCCTCAGTCAGTTGTTATGTCTCTCAGTGTCAGTGGGGTGTCCTCAGTCAGTTCTTATATCTCTCGGTGTCAGTGGGTTGTCCTCAGTCAGTTATGTCTCCCAGTGTCTGTGGGGTGTCCTCAGTCAGCTGTTATGTTTCTCGATGTCAGTGGGTTCTCCTCAGTAAGTTGTTCTGTCTCTCGATGTCAGTGGGTTCTCCTCAGTCAGTCGTTATGTCTCTCAGTGTCAGTGGGGTGTCCTCAGTCAGTTGTTATGTCTCTCAGTGTCAGTGGGGTGTCCTCAGTCAGTTATGTCTCTCAGTGTCAGTGGGGTGTCCTCTGTCAGTTGTTATGTCTCTCAGTATCAGTGGGGTGTCCTCAGTCAGTTGTTATGTCTCTTGGTGTCAGTGGGATGCCCTGAGTCAGTTGTTATGTCTCTCAGTGTCAGTGGGCTATCCTCAGTCAGTTGTTATGTCTCTTGGTGTCAGTGAGATGCCTTGAGTCAGTTGGTATGTCTTCCAGTGTCAGTGGGATGAGTTTCCCCACGGTGCTCGGTTTTATTTCCAGCTTACAGTGTCACTTACACTAGTTTCTGCGCTTATCGGTTAGACCGGTGAGCTGTGTGAGAAGAAGGGCAGGAAATAGATGAAGTTGAGTTCCAGTGATAGAGGCTGCAGTGAGTCAATAAAACAGCCTTTGGATGGTGCTGAACAATCTGGGCTGTAGGTATTCTGCCGTCATTTAATCTCTGGACCACGTTCACACTAAGTGTCTAGGGCTCAGCAGAGGACATGCTAAGCTTTAACAACACAGCTGTGATTTGTTATATAATTGTTTTTTTTTTTTCTTTTTTACCAAAAGCGCCTTACCTTGATTACAGTTTTGAGTGTATTTATATAGCTTGATATTTACTGGAACCACTTGGATTAAGTATTTTGCTGAAGGATACAATTATGGGCCCTTTGTGGGCGTCAAACCCAAGGTCGCTCAGCGGCTAGTCAGCTCCCCTCTCCATAGTCTTACAACTTTCTCAGAGTTATTTTGGGTTGACTGCCACAGGTGGGAATAAAGCCCCTTCAATTAAGGCCGGCTTCCCGGGAACGCCGGCACATCTGCAGAATCCGACATGTCCCAAAATCCGACAGCGGCCCGTCCAGCCCGTCACTAAAGGTCTGACCTGGTTCTCCTTTGAGGAGTCTGGCTTCCCATTCTGTGGTGGATCTGGGGCATCTTTTTGCCTGGGACCTCCCGCTGCATTGCCCCGCAGTGCTGGGGACAAAAGGATGGTCGATTGGTTGGGAGTGAGACCTTTTGAGATGAATGGGGGGCGGGTATAAATAATGGCAGGTGGCAAGGAGAAAGCATGTTCTGGGGGTTGGGGTGGGCGGTGTATGTCAACTTGTGATAAGGGCACACAAGCAGGCTAACAATGCTAATGCTAAACTGGAAACCACGGCTACAGGCTCCTAAGTAAAGATGGTCTTACTCATCAACATGTAGGAGGGAGGCAAAAATGCTTGACCATCCGCCCTGAGATGGCCCCACTTGGCCCCCGCCGGGATTATTCAGCTGGTTAGAAGATCCACTCCAATTTAGCCGTGCTGCACGTCTGCCCTGGCGCGGATGTGACAGGTCCCCTGAGGAAGGCGTGCCGGCGTCCTCACGGTTAATGAAGCGGGCCAATGACCTGCAGAAAACACAGAGCACAGAACTGTCATCGGCACGGAGGCCTGAAGCCTTGGAATGATAGCCCTCGGCCTGGATTCCTCACGCTTAAATATACAGCTAAAAATAGGCGAATAGTGAAATTTCAAAGCTGCGTTGTCTAAAGAGGTTAAACAATGGGAACAGTAGCTCCAGGAGCCATATGAATTGTAAAGACTGGGGGAGGGGCCGGTATCCAAGGTGTGCAGTTTACTTTGAATAAAAATGTTTGCTAAGCAGATAAAATAATAAACAGATGAAAGCATTTTTCCGTTTCGCTGTTTACCACTGAATGGTGTTGAGGGTGTTGGGGATCTGTAAAGGGGAACATGATGACTGATAACTCAGACTGCAAGGGCCTCACTGATCAGGAATCAATTACAATCATGAATGCCGCCTGCCTTCCCGCACTAAGATTAGGGCAAACAAAGAGGGCCTTCCTCATGTCCTCTTTCACCCTTGGAGCGGTCTCGGACCTGTCACAGGTGGGCGGGATCAATGGCATGCCTGGGAGAAGGGAGTGACCGGGCAGACCTTGTAGCATATTGTAGCAGCCTCCCTCACCAAGGCCCGCTGTGAGCGCCTGCGTGTTGCTCCAATCACCCGTCAGAGTGTTTCATTAGCCCCGCCCACCTGCCCAACTGCCTCTGACAGTTATCACGCAGCGATGGCTTAGAGCTGAAGGCAGCTGCTCAGCCGCGTCTTCAGAAATGGCAGTTTCGGCTGTTGCACAGACTATTAACTGCTAATTGGGCTGATTTAAGCCTGGGAAGAGGGGTTTGAATGGAAAGCGGTGGGCCCGCGACCCGACCAGAACCCCGTCTTTAACGGCTTTCTTTGCATATTCTTCAGATACGGAGCTGGACCGTATTTTTATATTTTAATGTCTGCATATGTATGACTCTGCAGTTTCAGGTTTGTTAACCTGCACTCTGCAGGTGTTTTGGAAGATGAACCAAAAGCATTCAACACAAACGGCCTGCAATGGAGACTGAGAGCATCCCCCTGCTGTCTCCTCACCTACCAGCTGTGCATTCAGAAAACGAAATCCCAGACTGGGATTGTATGTCTGAGTGTCTGAATCAGTCAGGCCGGTGTTACTCTGCATATGTGCTTCACGGCACTAATCGGACTCCGGACAGGTATCCCTCTATGTTAGCATGGTGCCCCCGGTGGCTGGATGTCGGAAGCACAGTGTTTAGCTGGTGTGTTTCGTGCTGCTCCATTTCTCACTGCGGCGAAGCGTGTCCCGGACCCTGTGTCTCACTGGGGACCGGCTCTGGCTCGTGCCCTGCGGGTTCCCAGCGGACCGGCGGCTGGATGTGCTGTGCGCTGCTGGAGGATGACCCCGGATTTAGAGTCTGGCTGAGGCGATTCGTGGAGCGGGACGGGGATGCTGTGGAATGGGAGAAACGGATTGTTCCGGAGTCCGCCTGAGGGCTTTTCATTACTGAGTACGAAAATGTACGAGCACATTTTTTGGTCATGGACCTTGTGTGTGTGTGTGTGTGAGTGCATGTGCGTGTGTGGTCCAGGTATACCTTACATTGTGGGAACCAAATGGTTTGTCCATATTACAGATCTGTGTGTGTGTGTGTGTGTGTGTGTGTGTGTGTGTGTGTGCGTGCATCTTGTTTAAAGGAATGTATATACCGGAATTAGATGCAAATCTTGCATTTTGCAAAATCACAGAATAGCAATAACATGGAAAAAATAGGGTTACGGCAGAATACTCAAAACCCAGCTGACCCATTACCCATGATGCAATAGATAAAACGTTTCTTTGAGTTTTAAAGCTTTCCTTTATTTTTCTTCTATATTTTCACCAGGACGCTTCTTAAACAGTTTCTTGTAATTGTAGCCCTAGAGTATATTTTGGAAAAATTAGTAGGGGAGTATATCTCTTCCTCACAGTCAATACAATACGCTTTCAGACACACAGTCTATAACAGAAAACCTATACAGTTAAACATATCATAATTCAATGTGATTCAATTTAGCGCTGATTCGATACATTTTAGATAAAGCTAACATTCTGAATGATGCTACATTTGTAATAAGTAATACATATTCGAAATCTAAGTCAGAGTCGCTGTATTTTTTAGCCCATGCAACCATCTAAGACTTCAGATAACTTAAGTAGATCATAAGATCTTAGCATTAAAATATTACAGTAATTTGCAGTAATAGCGATGTCATGCGCATATTGATTTGTATCGATTGTGCTTTTCGGCTGATTTTCTTGTTGGTTTTGAAGAGGTCGGCATCTTGTAGAGCTGGGGCTGGATGCCCACCCTGAACTTCAGTGCTGGTGTGGGCTGAAAGAGCTAGCTGAGTGTCAGGTATGTTCCTCCATGGACTGGTGCATTCAGGCGCGGCACTGGGGGTGAAATCGCGTTGAAACTGAAGAGAGAGGCGCAGTATTTAAACATCTACCCCCCGTTTACAGGCCAGTTCAGACACATGTGGAACTGCAGGTATATCTATGTACTCTATAGTATATCTGTTGTTTTTGCGTGTATGTACTGTGTGTATGTATGTGGCTATATCTACAGTAACAGAATTATATACATCTACCCATCCATTCATTTTCTATACCCGCTTGTCCTGTTCAGGGTGATGGGGGTCTGGAGACTATTCCAAAAGCTCCGGGCGCAAGTCAGGGAATAACCCAAGAAGGGGTACCAACCCATCTCAGGGAATGGGATTTCAATCAGAGGAAATCTGGCTACAGTCTGAAAAGAAGTGACTTGCTTTGTTTGACATGCCATCAGTTCCTTGCTGTTGTATCCCAGCTATCCAATTAAACCGCATAATGGGTTGCACCCTTTACCAAATGCATGACTTTTGGTGACAGAATTAGCTCTGCTGTAGAATTGTCCATGTATGCAAACGTGTGTGTGTGTGTGTGTGTGTTTGCAGACTTACTGGTGCTATAATACATCTCACAGTGCCCCTTCCTGGGTTCGGCTTGGTTATGATAATGTAATACAGAGGAATTGAACAGCAGGGTTCTGGTGTCTTCAGGAAGGTGGAGTGGAGCAGGACGCTGTTTCTCCCCCAACTCCCGGGAAGCCTTCCAATAGAGTACCGTCTCTGATTGGCTGAGGTTCAGTGTGAGAGCGGTCCGTCCCCTCAGCTCCGCCCTCGTCTCTGCATTCTGGCCTCCCGCCATCCCAGGTTCAGGCTCATGGGCTCAGACGCTGCGTTGGCATCAGCGCATTCGTGCCACCAGTGCCAGCCTCATTGTCAGACGTCACTTTGCTCCGAGATCGAAGCCTGTCTTTCTCCCGAAGAGCATATTGAATTTTTTCTAAACTTTCCGAGCCGTAGCCGCGCTGACATCGGCTCATGCCATGACATCACCGGCTGTTTGATTACTCCTCTCTGATGCCTGCACCTGCCCACCTTGTCGCCGTGGAAATGACGGCAGACCCATTTGACATTCTCTCGTCTGATTCACCAGCCTCTCGCAAAGCCTAATGGAAACCTTGGAGAGAGGTGCTGTTATTTTGCCCCGTGATAAACCCACTTCTTCTCCGTTACTGCCCCTGAGTGGCCTGCTGGCCTCGGTTATGAGAGGACAGGCCCTCTCAGGAATTCCAGCAAGGCTCCAGAATGTTCCTCACCTTGTAGCCCTGGGAATGGCTACTGGTTCCAGTTAGAAATCCTGGCTGCTTACAGGTGTAGTGCTGCTGACCTTTCTCATCTGGTTTCCACGTTGAGTGTTGAGTGCATAGCCCGTGTGTCATCATCCTCCACGTGTGCCAATTGACCAACCGGCTCATAGACACACCTTCAATTTAGCACACGACAGCCAATCAGAAGCGCTGTTGGTGCAGAGCAGGGCTAGCTGCCTAGCTGGGAAACACTTGGGGGGCGTTGCTGCGGTTGCTGGCTGTCCCACTGAAATGGGCATGGGCAGAGAAAAGGCACTTACTCACCCCATGTGACTGTCACATGGCCTGGACCCCACCAAGCCTGTGGCTGCCAGCGTGGGTCATCTGGTGGTGCCAGATGCCGGAATGTTCCTATGTTAGTGTTAAGGGCGTTCTCTTTGGTATCACCTGGATTTAAGTCAGAGTCAGATTCGTACGCAACCCCGCTTTGTTACAGGCTGTTCCGGCACACCTGAGACGTCCCCGGGGGTGTCACTGAGCTTTGTACCTATTTGATAATTACTGATTGCGCACCTGCTTCACCTGCATCCCCCCGTCCCCCCGCCCCCTGCCTCCCCCTCCCTCCTGTCTCGCCACCCAGGCTCTCATTCACTTGCGGTTCCTGCTGTGTCCCTGTCATCTGGCCAGAGGGCATTGTCACGACGGCCTCTGCCCACTCGCTGTCGCTGGTGCCGGAGATTAATTAGATACCGCCACGGTGAGGCACCCCCACATTGGCCATTTCTCGAGGTCCCCTCCCACATTATCCTGGGGAATTTTTACATCTAATTTGATGTAGTCAATTTGTGGATTTAACACACAGGGTGGAGGCAACATGTGGACTACTACCACAGGCTCCCACCTGTCTCAGAGGAACCCCTGCTCCAGGGAAGGTGGCTTTGTCCTCAGGTCTGGGTGGCTTGCCAGGGTCTACTGTACGGTGCCAAATTGTTGATTTGAATTCTCTAGAACATGGTGGTAATTACCAGGACCATTTGGAATGGTATAGAAGCTTGCATTTTCTCAAAAACATGCGCAATTTCAAGGGGAATGAATAATTCTGGACTTGGCATTTTTCACAAAAATGTAAAAAAAACATCAAAAATGTTTTTTTTTTTCATTTATATCTCTAACACAATGTCTGCCCATCTTTTATCAGAAGCTTATGCCATTTACAGCCAGAAGAAACCTATTTGTGAAATAAAAATTCACTATAGATCAATATTTGGTATGGGGATGAATAATTTTGAGCTTAACTGTATGTGTGTGTAGCTATACATATATATATACACACACACACACACACATATATATATATATGTATGTATGTATGTATATATAATATAATATATATATATATTTTAGTGATATTTGGATGTTTTTCACTGCCTGTGTGGGGAATCTGATATTTCATACTGGCACGTGAAGCCAGGCGGAGACGCTCCAGCCCGACACACAGCGGCCGCTGGTTCTGCCAAACAGGGAGCTGACAAACAGGATGCAGTTCTGGGGGAGGGGTCTCTGTCCTGCAGAACTGAAAATAGGGATAGAGGACAGCCGCATCGCCCCCCCACCTTGAGAAGAGGCTGCTCTGGTTACTCTATAGTTTACTACATGCTTACTACACAGAGTAAATAGTATCATACTCTGCTATGTACTCTGCTGCTTAGGCCATTTCCTCCAGTTTGAACATCCATTCTTCTAAACACTTATTCTGATCAGCGTCATGGGGGCCTTGGAGCCCCCCCCCAGGCACCAGGGGGTGCAAGGCTGGGGTACAGACTGGATGGGATGTCAGTCACTAAAATATACAGTGAACCAGTGTAAGCAGTAAATATCTGTTTGAAGGGCGTAGTAAGCCATGTCGTAAACTGTGTAGTCATTTGTTTCCTGGGCCACGCACTCTGCTGTGTGACGCAGTGTGTCCTCTGCTGACCGATGGACTTAACACGCTGCTCAGTACATGATTTACTGTGTTGTTATCAGGGGGGTAGAAGGACACCTTATAGCCCCCCTGGGCGTCTCTCTGACCCTGACCTGGAGGGGCGGGGGTTGTCTCACTTAGGAGCAGGCTGCAGCTGGTTGGGGTGGGGGGAGTGTTCATGTCGTGTGACCCCCTGACACGGATCAGCGCCACACGGCAGGGGGGTTGTCTTGGATGCATGAAGCCTCTGTTTTTGCATGTCGGGGGAGGGCTGATGTCGCTGTTGACCGCCATGAGTGGGAGAGAGCCGTCACGGCGCCATAGCGACATGACAAGTGCCCCTCCCCAGTGCTCTGCATTTGGATTAAATACAACTGCCGCACAGTGGACTGCGGCGAGGTGGCAGTGGAGTATACATACGCAAGAGTAAGATGCTGTTAGATATGCCCAGCCCTCTGCCCCTCGATGGTGATGGGACACACAGGTCAATATTACGGTCTCAGCTGCTGTGAGCCTGGGTGTGGCCCCCAGATGGCAGTCTGTCAGTTTCCCTTACCCACTGTGTCAGTGGTCATTTTCTGTGATGGTGTGTGTGTGTGTGTGTGTGTGTGGTACATCCAGCATTTGCCCCGGATGGGGGTGGTTGCTCTTCCCCAGGGGAGCAGAGAGCGGTCAGGACAGCAGTGAGGCAGACGCTCTTTAAAAGGCATGTTTTGATGACACCGCACTGAAGCGGATTTAATCTGTAGCTGCAGCTATGTGGCTATCAGATGACAGGGGCCTGGGTAGGGGTGGAGGGGGGGGGGGGAACAGCTTTCAGGAAGTGTTGCTTTCTGGCAGGCTGTTTCCTCACGGTGTTCAGTGTTTGCTGCAACTGGCAGGGTGCAGCCCAGAGGCATCCCCCCCCAAGACCATTTTGGGGTCGAGCTTTCAGCCCTGTCTAAGGTTGCCCCCACCCACAGAATGTTGGGTTTTACAAGCATGTGAAGGAGGGGTTTTCCTGCCCCCCCCCCCCCCCGGCTCCATCGTGCATGCAAGTATGGCGTTGCATGCAGAGCGATGCAGCGCTGTGGAGAGGAAGTGTGGCTGTGCGCGGGGTGGGGGTGGTGAGTAAAGGAGCAGATAAGAGTTGCGTTCCTCTCTGTGACTGTCGCCTTAAGCACGCCATCGCCGGGGAAACCGCAGCTATCACCAAGGAGCTTGTGTCCCTGGTTGCCCCGCCTGTAGGTGGGCACATCTGCTTGCTGGGCACTGCGGTGGCAGGTCGGCCTCAGCCCCGACTGCAAATTCCCCCCAAACCCCCCACATCGCCAGCAAAAGTCTCTTAAAAAGACCCCGAGTACCAAAGTCAGTCATAACTGCTGCGGATTCTCATGTCCTCTAGCCTGTGCTCGTGGGGGGGCGGGGGGGGGGGGCAGCAATGACCAGGTTAAGTCCGTCTGAGTTACAATCGCATTAAGAAGGCGTGAAAAATGGTGGTGGGAGGGGGGTGCAGGCGCTGCGATGTCAGACTTTGCACTCGCTGCAGTGCATGTCAGCTCGCCAGACGCTTCGCAGGGGACCTACCCGCCGTCATCCATTAGGCATCTGGTACCGCTGCATTTCGTAGTATGTCCCTGTCGGTGGGTGGGGCTCCCCAGGGTCATGTGCTCCCGATCGCCCAATCAGCTCGCTCATCCAGCAGGCTGCATTCCTCTTTGCCTCTCCAGCTGGCTTTTATATCATCCTCTTTATCTGTCTGTCCCCATCCTTCCTTCCCTATCTCAGCTGACAGGGAGGGGGCGCCACTGTAGTTTGGTCTTATGAGAAATTGTGGGACACTCCCACTTCCTGTTCCTGAGTTGCTACACATCCTCCTCCTAACACCCCTTATCTCTCGGGGGGTGGGGGGCGCAGGCTGACTTTTGATGCTCCAGGTTGTTCTGATGGAGACCGGTTCCAGGTTTAGACTCTGCTGTGCAGTCTTTCAAGGAGTCCAGGTCTCCAGGCTTCTGCGGCCTGTCCCAGCTCTGTGTGTCGGTGCAGCCTGCAGAGCTTCTGGGGTGGGGGGGGCTATCATGGCTGCAGCAGCTGTTTTCTTGGAAAACCCACGGGCAACTTCTGCTCATGCTAAGAAAGGTACTCCCGCCGAACGGAAAGAAGCACCCGGGGGCCCTGGTGGAGGAGAGGCACTGCCTCATCAGAGGAGCTGGCACCCCCCCAACCCTCTTCCCCGGTCCCCAGGCACAGAACAGTCCTCCTCAGTGCCATACTTTCCCTTCCCTCCTCTAAGCGCAGGGTAATAAACATGCCCCCCCACACTGGGGAGCGCTGTGCCTTAGCCCAGGAGCTTTTTCTGCTCCCCACCCCGCAGCATTAGGAGGAGGTGCTCCCAGTTAAACCTTCTGTCTCATTCCTAAGCCACAGACTTAGGTTTTTATATCTTTAGATGCTGTTCATTTTCACTGAGGTGTCTCTCACTTTGCTTATGATCAGCAGTGCAGAACATCTGGGCGATGAACCGGGCCCAGGAAGTCTCAGCCACATCTTCCCCGGGACATTAGACTCCAGTCCAGTCGTTCTGTGACCCAGGTCAGGAGCCGCTTCTGGGCTTCAGCTCAGGCCCTGGGTTAGCTCCCGGGCCCTGTTTGATCTGAGGGTCGAGCTAGCCCGGCATAGGGACCCGCCATCTGCCCTTCCCACTGCTCGCCCGTCTGGCTCTCCCGACCCACTCCGCCAATAGAACCGGCAGATCCCGTGCTGGCGAGGGTTTTGGCCATCAGAAGCGCCTCCAGGGCCAGGGTGAGGTTGCAGGGGTCAGCAGCCGCAGGGTTTATGGTGGATGGGGGGAGGGGAGTCGGGGATCAGGCTGCCCAGGTTGCCACACTTGGCCCGAAGGCTCCGGCTGATATATTTATGTGAATGTGTAGTGAAGCTAATGCCTATTTTTAATCTGTCCCCATCTCTAGATCATTAGGTCAGCGCCCCGCCCCTCATTAGCTCAGTGCTCCGCCCCATCCAGCATGCATTAATGTGGCTGATAACTGTCAGGCTGATTCCGAAGCAGGTCAGCCGGAGCGCGCAGCCCCACGCCGCCTCGCTTTCACACCTCCTCAGTCTGCCCCCCCCCCCCCCAGCCGTCTGATCCACACTCTCCTGCTTCTCTGTTTTCCCGAGGAAGCTGGCAGAAATGCCACAGGCCTGGACGGACCTGGCTTTTCCGGCAAGCTGCCATGTCGTCTTCTCACAGGGATCTGTGGGTGATGTGGGCTGGAAAGGCCGGAGCTCAGCTGGCACAGGGGCATGTCTGTCCCTCTCTGTCTCCTTGTGTTATATGTTCCAGTATCGCGAGCTTGCTTTCCTGGGCTGTCATGTGTGCTTCTTTGGGGTTCTCTATTGGATTCTCTTTAGGGCCATCCATTGGGCTGCTCAGTGTTTTGTGTCCGTGGGGTCCTGTTTCCCTGGGCGTTTTGGTTCCTCAAGGTCTTGGTTCCCTGGGGTTCTGGTTCCCCTGGCGTTTTGGCTCCCCAAGGGTTTTGATTCCCCAAGGTCTCGGTTCCCTGGGGTTCCGGCTACCCTGGGTGTTTCGGCTCCCCAAGGGCTTTGGTTTCCCAGGGGTTTGGATTTCCCTGCATTCTGTTCACCTATCCATCCATTTTTCCATCCATCCATCCATCCTCGCTTATACAGTATGGGGTTGTGATACAGGCCTGGATCATGTCCTAGACAGCATTGGCCACAGTCTTATTTTGACCCTAAATGTGATGTGAGGACCTACCTTCTCCATTTCGTTCATTCGTCAGTGCTGGCAGATTTCTTTCTCCTCACCACTTTTCATCACCACTTTCTCCTTTTCAAATCAGCCATTATGCTGCCCCCCCCCCACCCTCGCCCTCGCCTGTTTCTTTGAGGGAGGTGCCTCACAGGATGGTAAGGGGCTCGGCTAAAATTAGTCCGCGGCTGGGCGTTATTAATGGTCCCTGCTGCTGCTGCCATGGAAGGCCTGGCTCTTCTCCAGGAGAGCAGAGCTTGGCCAGCCAGTCTGCCAGGAGGGGGAGGGGCATATTTTAGGGTACAGCCTGTCTCGGGCTCCCACTATGCTGCCTTGCAGAAGCCCCAGTCCACCAGTATCCCCACACTCCTCTTCCATCGGATAAACAGACCACACCTAAACAAGTAAACCTGTAGCATACAAATGCATGCCCTGTCCATGTAGTCATCTTCCTTTGTAGATGCATTTGCTCGCGTGTTGGGTTAGTTGTCTCCGGAACCGCTGCCTAACCGTGGGTGGTCCTCCAGGGGGCGACTCCTGTGCACTGCTGTGGCCCGCCTCAGACGCACCAGTTTTCAAGGTGAACCGGTGGCAGTTTAATTGTTTGCACGCATGATAAATCCCAGAATCCCGCTGTGATGGTTATTTACATAGAAAGGATATGAGACAGATTAATCAAAGGCAGCGTAGTGCCAGCCTGTCAGAATAATCAGTCTGTAAATAGCAATTTCAGCCGATGAAAGTCTGGGGAATGGTGTTCGCCTCGAGGCATCGCCCGCCCCTTGCACCCGCATGCATCCACCGGCGCCGAGTCCCTCACGTGAGTTTGACGCTTCCGCAGCAGTGGGTAGAAGACGTCCGGGGCCCAGTTTCTCGTTCGGATTTGGTGTGCTGCCCCCTGGAGCATCGGAGGTCCTGGCTTTTGTCCACCACGCTTCCACTGCTCACCCCTCGCGTGCCTGATTGTCAGACTTGTTTTCCATCAAATCTGGCGGCGTGAGCTCGTAGATGAACTCCGGGCAAGGCCGGGCAGTTCCATTAATGTGGCGGACGCCGGCATCGATGTTTGATATGCTGGGACGTGTGCACCATTTGCCGTGTGAAACTCCTTATTTTGTAGTCATACCTAAACTCCCCATTGTCCTATATTCCGCCCCCCCCCACCCCAGAAGTGTAATAATATGTGACAGAGAAGGTTTGACGTCAGCGTCTGGCGTCAGGCCTGACCTGATCAAAAGGTCCCCCTCGTCATTCTCCTCCTCTGCACCGGTGACCCACCGGCTGTCGATGTCCACCTGTCACATCCGGCTGTCGTCACACGGGGGCGGGGCGGGCGGGGGGTAGCCGGAGGAGGCTATTCGGACGTGGGGGCCGCCAGACGAGGGACCTGCCCCGTACGGAGCGCTGCTGAAAGATCCTTCCCACGCAGCTCATTTCCCAAGGTGGGGCTGTTTTCGTAACCCGGCTGCCGGTGGCACGTCGGTGGCCGTCAGACGGCGTGACTCATCGCTCTGGGCAGAATGCAGAGGGGACAGTGGCAGAAATGCTAATTTGTTTATTTCAGGCCCTGAGACAGCCTTTCCACCTCACTTGGTGAATAAGTGTTCATTTTTTATTTTATCCTGTAATCCCTCGTGGTATGTGTGTATTTGCATGGCTCACGAAAAAGAGGCCAGCCCGGCAATCCTACGTCGGTGTGCTTGCTGACTTGGAGCAGGACACGCCTCGATTTGCCTCATTTTCCTTTGTCTCGGACTGCCTCATGCCATCGTTTGTGCTTCCTGGGGGAGGCTTGAGTGTTATGTCCCATGAAGTACACAGACTGGTTTTGAAAGTTTGGCTATAGTGTTTACACCACTAACACCACGACCCAATAGGCAAACGGTGAACTTCTGCGGCTTGCTAGCCGAGCCGTTTGCTAACACACCCGGCCGTTTAACAGACTCTGCATCGTGATTCCAGACCTGATAAGTTAGCCTTTTTTTAAACTCGTTTCTGCAGAAGTGTTTAGCGACCACCTCACAGTTGGTTGTGTAACAGATCATCTTTATTCATTTCCTTCACAGAAGCCCTTGTCTTTACCGTAGCTTGTTTATTTTATTTGAGATATTTGGGGCAAGCTTCTTGCTTGAGGGAAGAGCAGCAGGGTTTGAACCTCTGCTAGAAGCATGCTTGCTTTTGGGCTGGATTTCCATAAATAATCGTTTTGTTTGTAGAGATGATTCTGAATCCTATTAATACCAAGAGTGTGGGTGATTTCACTTCCCTCATACTGGCAGTAGGTGGCACTGCTGGCGCCTGGCATTTGGCCCTAAGGTGCACCCCACCACCCCTGATCACCCAACACGGAAGGGTCCCTCAAAAGTGTTTCCAAGTATAGACAGCAGCCTTGATTCTGTGGTTGGGTGATTTGCCTCTGAGAGAGAGACATTGCATCGACTAAGAGTAAACTAATCAGACATAATACAAAATTAGAGCTATGCATAGCATACAGGAGACCAGCCAAAGATATGGGTACATTAGATATGTCTGTTTGGTCGTTGCCGTTTCAGGGAAATTGCAGCGGACTTTCTTCAGTTGGGATATCCAGCTGTATGAATAGAGCTGCTATGCTGTTGACAGTCTGTAAGGCAGGACTATGCAACTCACGGTCTTTGCAGTCTGAGCCCTGCTGATTTTCCAGCCTTCCTTCACCTGTGAGTCAGGTATGAAGCCTCTGGCCAATCAGAATCAGATCTTATTAAACTCCCTGAGAGAACTGAAAACACGGCCTGGATTTGGAATCAAGGTCCAGAGTTCAGTACCCCCTGCTGTAAGATTTCCTGTTAAGCCAGGAGTCGCGCCCAATGGGTTTTGTTCTGAGTGGGCAGCCAGCACCAGAAGTCAGCAGACTCACCTAGAGGGTGAACACAGATGGCAGAGTCAAGAATGGACCTTTTGTCCTTATTTTTAGTTTAAACATTTTTTTTCTGGAAATTTTCCTCTTCCTTCGGTCGCTAGGCAACCCTGGGATGAGTTCTCAATGAAATCACTGGCGGTCGCCGACGCTGCCTGTTCTGTTGACCGTGTTGGGTCAGCGGGGGAAGGCTCGAAGGCCCTGCAAGCCCCTTCATTCAGAGACAACTAATCCAGTCAGCAAAAAGAAGCCAGCTGTGGGGGGTTGCTCACGGCTCTGTGGTGGGGTTGGGCAATTCTACCATGCTAGGCTGCGAGGTCAGGCAGGGTCTCAAGGGGGGAACTCCAGGCTCAGTGTGACTGGCAAGGCTGCCATGACGATTCTCCCGCTAATCCCCTGGGATGGGCAGGGTGCTGTGAAACCCTCCCCATACATTATTTAACAGTAATAAGATCTCATTAAAAAGGTGCTGATGCAGGTGTGCAGGTGGGTTTATTCTCTAAAACACTTTGGAGATGGAGGTGGGATTAACCTCTGTATTACTGCAGGGATGGAGGTGGGATTAACCTCTGTATTACTGCAGGGATGGAGGTGGGATTAACCTCTGGATTACTGCAGGGATGGAGGTGGGATTAACCTCTGGATTACTACAGGGATGGAGGTGGGATTAACCTCTGTATTACTGCAGGGATGGAGGTGGGATTGACCTCTGTATTACTGCAGGGATGGAGGTGGGATTGACTGTGTGTCTAAAGTTGGTATAAGTTTCTGGACTGCTGTGTATCTGGATCTGGTATTAGTTTCTAGATTACTTTTTGTCTGGATGTGATATTAGTTTCTAGCCTGTAGTGTATTTAGACGTGGTATTAGTTGTTAGATTACTGTGTGTCAGGATGTGATGGTGTTTTTTCTGCACTGCCCTCTGTCCGGATCTGGTATCACTCTCCAGGTATGCTAATGCAGGTACACAGGAAACCCCTTTTCCTTCACTAAAAGAACTCCAGGTTCGGCCGCCCAGGGGTGGAGTGTTACTGCCAGCACGACAGCGGGGCAGCCATCATCCAACTGCAGTTCCTCATCAATGAGGTAGGTTCTGGCCGGCCACGCCCCCAGCTGGCTGCCGCACCTATCTGTCGTGGCCATGCCCTCTCATCTCTTTTACGTTGCGTTCTTACCATGTGATATCGCATGTGAAATTTTTTGTTACTACACTCTGTTTGACCAGAGGAAAACCTGGATCCAGGTTTAGAGTGAGTCTTAGATAAGAGGCCAGCAGGGTAAATATTGGTATTAAACACCTGCGTGTTTGTATGTATATTTGCACATGTGTGTATGTGTACATGCGTGTGTGTTTGTGCGTGTGTGTGCACGTGTGTATGTGTGTATTTGCATGTGTGTGTATGTGTGTGCGTGCATGTGTGGGTGTTTGCGCACATGTATGTGTACTTGTGTGTTTGCATGTGTGTGTTTGTGTCTGTGTACGTGAGCGCGCATGTGTTTGTACGTGTGTGTGTGTGTGTGTCTGTGTGCGCGTGTGTGTGTCTGTGTGCGTGCGTGCATGTGTGTGTGTGTGCGTGTGTGACTCAGCCACTGCAGTAGGGCCCCCAGGGTGAAGCACGGATCCCCTGCTGTCTGGCTCTCTGCTTCTGGCTTTCAGCCTTGGAGGGAGGCCGGCCCTCCCCTCACCTCGGCCCTGCTGCTTCTGGAGTGCCCCCCCCCCCTTGGGTTCCGCTTCCTCCTCCACAGGAAGTGCAGACCTGTTTCATCACAGCCACAGAACCCGTCTGCTGCAGCAGATCGTTGGCGGAGGACTATTAAAGCATCCTTGCTGTCCAGTCTAATTTGCTCTCTTTTCCACCCTCTACGAGCTCCCCACCCCTGGATTTCAGGTTAATTGTCTTCCCTTGCCATCCCTACAGGGTGCACTGGTGAGTGCCTTGGCAGATGACAGCATTCACCTCTGGAACCTGAGACAAAAACGACCCGCCATCCTTCACTCTCTCAAATTCAACAGGGAGCGGTAAGGCAGCTTCAGTCATCTCCTGCACGCTGTGACCTTTGACCCCTGTGCTGTGACACTCCCCCCCCCCTATTCTGCCAGCCAATAGGAGTCTGGTTTTTTTTGAAAATTAAGACTGGCCAGAACCTTCTTCATGACAGCTCTCCA
>JAAGVU020000040.1:0-18671 GCA_011763525.2 Mormyrus iriodes
CTATAACAAACCCCGACAATTAGGCCATTTGAGTTTTTAGCATCTAGTTTTATCCATACAGCTTCTGTACTTTTATTCAAGACACAGAGAAATTGATACATACTGTTACGAACCCCAGGTTCATATGACGATCTCCCGCTCCAGACATTCGGACGCCGCTTGCCCCATCGTCATCCTTTCCTCCGTCATCGCTCGCTACCCGTCGCCACATCCCTTCCCCGTCCTTCCGTCAGACCTCGCCCGACTTCGCTGCCACTCGTCCGACTTCACCACTTCCCACCAGACTTCGCCGCCTTTGCCATTCGCCGTCCAAGCCTTCACCACGCCTTTGCCCTTCGACCCTCTTCGACCTTTGCCCTCAGACCCGGATTATTTAATCAGTCGGACTTTGATCATCGCTCCCTCACTCTTGCTTCTCGCTTTTGCTTCCTAGTATACTTTCGTTCTGACTCTTGTGTGACTGTTTTGGCTATTGATTTCCGATTCCTGCTCCGTCCCCTCTTGATACCTTTGCTCTCGATCTGCTTGATTTCTGGTTCCGACCCTTTGCTATCCTTCGACTACGATCCTCGCTCACCCCTTTTCTGGACTGTGCTTAGGCTTATGTGTTTACTGTGGTTGTACGTGTGGTGCGACTGTTGTTCTATTTTCGTATGTGTGACGTTCGCGTTCGCTATGTGTAGTGAGTTTGAGACCATGTTGGTTACTTTGTTCCTCTGTGTCACGGGTAGTGTTAAGTTAGTTCGGGACGTGGTTGCTCGTTGTTTTGACTTGTGTCACTCCCGTGGTTTGTTACACCTTGTGTTTGCGATCATCTCTGTGCATAAAATAAAAAACCATAAAAAAAGATCCCCTCGTTTCCAATGTTCCCTTTTCCCATTCCCTGGTTGTCCCGTTTTCTCCCCTTTCACTTCCCAAACCTTTCTGTTGATCCCCAAACCTAGACTGGGGATCGTAACACATGCCTTTGTATACAGTAGGTTAGACTATTGTAATGCTCTGTTATCCGGGAGCACACGCTGCACATTAAACACCTTCCAGCGTATTCAAAATGCTGCAGCTTGAATCATCACCAGGAGCAGGAAGTTTGAACACATAACCCCTGTTCTTAGTTCCCTACATTGGTTTCCTGTTAGGTTCAGGACTGACTTCACAGTTCTCCTACTTACATATAAGGCACTTAAAGCTCCAGCACCTGCCTACCTGACAGAGTTACTTCAAGTTTACAAGTCGCATCATCCACTCAGATCACATAAATAATGTGACAGTTAGCAGGTACAGGGTCCCTGTATTGTGGAATGGTTTACCAAACTATGTTCGGGATGCCGGATTGGTCTCAATCTTTAAATCTCGACTGAAGACCTATTACTTCAGTTTAGCCTACCCACAACTTAACTTATAACACACCGTAGCTATGGTTGCTGGTGCTGTTGTACAAACCTCTTCTATCTACTATGCTTGTCCATTAATGTTTCAATGCATATTTTGACCATCCATGCTCTCTGCCTTCCCACATGTCTGGGTGGTGCCCGGGGTGGGCACCATCTGAGCTGGAGTCCTGGTTCGGTCCCATGGATGGTCCCATCATGGATGTAACTTATGAGCTGTAACATCGTGGGTGCAGCCTCCAGTCTGCCACCCTACACAGGCCACTGTGGAGAACAGACTCATTGTTGGACTTTGGCATGATCATAATCACAGCTTACATCTTGCTTTTAGCATACAAGCCCTTCTTTCTATAGCTAATTTCTTTGTCTTTCCTTTTCCCTGTTTTGTATTTCTCTCTCTTAATATCATGCAAATCCATCATATAACACCATGTAAAGCGCTTTGGGGCGACTCAGCTGTGAAAGGCGCTATATAAAAATAAATTGAATTGAATGGAGTTGAATTATAGCCTGTAGCATGGCAGAGAGGGGAGATTCTTAGTATAATTTCCAGTGTCCTGATGAATCATCAGCGGGGGGGTTGGACATCCTTCCTGACCAATCACCTCTCACTCCCTGCCCCTCCCCCCAGTGGACACTACGGAGTGTAGCTGAGATCTGCGTATCCATGATCACAACCAAACTGGTGTGGATGAGCTGCTGTTGAGTAGATAAATCACATACTTTCTCTCAGGCTAATTTTAAGGGTGGGGGGTTGGGGTTACATAGGGCTGTGGAGAAGGTGAAGTGAATAGGTTCATTTGCAGGGGTGGGGGAGGGTGAGATTGATGAGTCAGATCCTGGTCTCAACTGGACTTCAGAAACCTGACAGACCCTTTTTTCTGACAGCACTCAGCACCCTGTATGTGGGGGTGGGGGATGGTAGTGTGTGTGTCTGTGTGGAGGAGCTGTTGAAAAAAACAAACCTCCCATCACAAAGGCCAAGAAAAAGCAATAAGGTCTTTCTGGCCATACTTCAGCTCCACATAGCAAAGGAACAAACATTATCATGTAACCAGTCAGCCCAGGGAAAGACACTGGCATTTCTGGCCATAACTTCACAGGGTGCAGAATACAAAGGACAGTCTACAGCAGCCTTCCAAAGGAAACAATGATTCCAGTTCTTCCGAGATGCGGGGAATTTGAGTTCAGCATATGCTGTCACATGAGCTGGAATGTTCCATCAGCCTGTCATCTAACAGACTGCTGTCACACATTCTTACCAAGCTGGAAATGACTTTTTAAACCCCCAAACAAGGGCTTATTGCTATAGTTATTTAGCTGTTTGATTACATATTTAGTTGGCCTGTTGTGTGTCGTGTACCTGCCTTCATGTAATTGGACGGGATCGAGAAAAGCTTTGGTCTATCAGCAAGCAGTTGTGACACAGTAACAGCATTTTTGTCTGAATCACAAAAAACAAGATTCCCCTCAATGTGGCATTTCAAGATTAATGCATGGGCAGCTGGCCGCATTATCTTCCAGAACTGATCTAACACTCACAGAAATCAAAATGAGGGAAGTGAGAAGCAGGAGGTGAGGACTGAGAACTGGAAATGTGACTAAGAACATCTGTTTGGAAGTGTGACGGAAGCATTTGACTGAAGATGCTAATTTGTTTTATGTGGGTCAAATAAGTTTAGACAAAAGCAAACAGCATCTATCCAGGAAACTTCTCAGCTCCCTTACTGGTCTTTCTCTTCATCGTCTGTCTCATGCGCATTGAAGTAAAGTGTGTTACCCTGACTGTCCTCATCCCCTGAATCTCTCTGTGGGCATAAGTGTGGGGAAGAAGGAGCAAGAGACATGGTAGCCAAAAGTGACAGAAGCAGAGCAGCTCTTGGCACATCTGATTGGCCACTTATACCTATAAAGACCCCCCCACATACACACTCACACAATGACACCCAAAACACATTTCTGCTCATGCTACATTCATGGAGACACAGCAATGCATAGACGCACAATCCCCCTTTCATACCAGTATGTCCCACCCGCCTGCAAACCCCCTTCACATTCCAATGCTGCCCTTGGCATTAATCTTACTAAATCTGTCAGCAGGCTGGAATCCACCTGGAGGTCTCATATTACATATGAGTGCTTCCATTTCTGCACTATGGAGCTTAAGTAGGTTACAGCTAAGCACCCCACCCCCACCCCTGTCTGCCATGAATGCCTCCAGGCTGGAGATTACTCTGTCAGGAAGCCTGGCACTCTGTATCAATAAAGACCTGTGAGGCTGGTGAGTTCTCAGCCGCCAGTGCACAGCTGCAGGGTGATCTGTGACCCTTTCTTTGGAGACACCATTTTCCTCTCCTCTTGAGCTGTATGTTACCTGAAGAAGTGCCAAGCTGGACCAGCCTTGTGGCTTCCCCCAACTGCCAGATTCATGATTGGCTATACCCCCGGGCACCATCTCTTCTACATTGCAGAGAGGGAGCTTTCAAGGACCCCTGCAAGACCGAAGGTGATCTAGCTGACAGGGAGATGCTGGTGTCTGTTTTTTACCAAAATACCCTTGGCCACTGAGAAGTACTCTATCCAACTGGGTTGCACTGATAAGTGTGATTCCACTAAATGGTGAAGTTTCTCAGTGTAGAGTCACACTCCAGGTGTCACATTGGCAAGAAAGTAAAACATACTTAGATCTGCCAACACAATTTCGAGTTGGCAGAGACTGTAGTCCATTTCTAACATCCCACAGAATCACATGTATAAGATATAAGGACATATCTAAACATCTGCTTATTCCTTTGAACATCAATAAAAGATATTCATGTTTAAATACAGTAATAATTCCCATCTTGCTTTCAAACAGGTAAACTTTCGGTAAAAAATGAAGTGACACCCTTAAGAAAGGTGCTTAGGAACAAAACCTGAACTGCTTCAGTGGTGTAACCAACTGCATGCAGGGCTGGAATATAACCAGCTGCATGCAGGGCTGGATTGTAACCAGCTGCATGCAGGGCTGGAATGTAACCAGCTGCATGCAGGGCTGGAATGTAGCCAACTGCATGCAGGGCTGGAATGACCACCGGTATACTTGCCTGTATAAATAGAGTTTTGTGTTAATTCTTTAATATTGTAGGTTGCTTTTGATAATATTGTTAGCTAAGTGTCAAAGCAGCATTAAATCCAGGTTCTAAAAATAGTGTTATTTGTATGTACTGCTTTAAATGACGATGATGGCATGGGGGCATTCCAGAGTGACCCCTGAAAAAGGCTCAGGGGATGATGTGTCAGTTCAGCTCCACCCTGGATCTTTGCCACAGGAAAACTGAGAAAAACTGGGGCATAGAAGTGAGCTGGAAAAACTGAAGGGAAGGTTTGGAATCTGAAGTTTCTGTTTGGATCCAGGCCAGACATCCATGTGTGACCATTTGTGCGGGTGAGTGAGAAGAGATTAATCTTTGAGGGATAGAGGGTGGGGGCCACAGCGAATCAGATAACAGTCTGGCTTGCAGATGCCTGGTCACAGCGTTTTCTAACCAGACGTAACAATGAAAGCCTGGGGGGGGGCTGTGAATGAAAGGGGCATATTTCAACGATCATTGCAGCACAGGGGTCCCCGCCCACTTGTGAGCACCTGCGAGGAGGCCAGTGCAGCAGATTACATTCTGAAACCCCCCCCCACACCATCCTGTGGCTATATCCACCCCGACAAGCGAGAGAATTTCCCTCCCAGTTATGACAATATTTCTTCAACCATTAGCTGGAAACAGATATCTGGACCAGATATTTTTGGGTACTGCTTGGGCACCTGATGTCAAGAAAAACAGCTTCTGATTTATGACCCTCCCCCCCTTGCATGCTTCACTTCTGACAGAGCTTTTAGCACAGCCAAAGCCGTCAACCCCCCCACGCCCACTTTGCATCTACAGTCCGGCTAGTTTGATTGAAACCTACTACTTAGTGATAGTAAATAAAGATGGTATGTAGGGTTTTACGTACACTTTGTGTAAGTGTGTAAGTGTTGCTGTGTCGTTAGGAAGTAGACAATGTTCTAGCTGCCCCTTTGTTGAGGATTCTTAGCCTTTTCCCTTGAAACAGACTGCGTCAATAAAGCCACTTACAGCTGGTCAGGAGATGGTTCACTAATTACCTGTATAACTAATTACCTGCCTCTGCATGTTAGGATTCTGTACCTGCGATCAGAATGTCACTGGTTCCAATCCCGTAGCTGGAAGAGCGACGTCATTATTAGGCTCTTGAGCGAGACCTTTAAACCCACCTGCCCCAGGGACGCCGCAAGGATTCTGCTCTCTGATGTCACATTGGAAAAAGAAATGTAAAGAAAATATGTATAATTAGAATAAGAATTATACAGTCTGACCTGCTGCCATGTAATAGGAACAGGACTAGGGATCTCAAGGTTACAAGGTTAAGAGATTTTGATCTGTTGGTTGCAGAAAAATGTTAATAAATGTTAATGTATAAAATGTTCAGCTTCACAAATCTCTGCCTGTGTGTAGACCTTCCTGTGCACAGTGAGGTATGAATCAAGATGTGCCAGTGGACAGTGAAATATGATACGAGACGTGCCAGTTTACAGTGAGATATAAAGTGAGACGTGCCAATGAGCAGTGAGATATGAATCAACATGTTCCAGTGTGCAGTGAAATATGAATAGAAATATCCCAGTGCACAGTGAAATATGAATCAAGACATGCCAGCATGTAGTGAAATATGAGAAGTTGGGCAGCTCAGCTTCTGAGATGCAGCCACACTGCTGCAGTTATTTGTACTCAATGTGCTTGTTTGCGGTTCTTTCTGATTGTGGAGCCATCAGGAGCCATCAAAAGGATCCAGAGCTTGGGCTGGACTCACAAAGAGAGCCGGCCCTTCCCTCACTAGCCCAGTGCTGCCCTCCCCAATGGAACACACCTGTTTTCCATCATGGCTGGGACATTCCAGGCATCACCCAGTGCCCCCCCCCACCACCCTCGAAGTAAGGTGGAAGGCAATGAGGTCCCATAAACCGAAATATCCGGAGGAAGCCAGTTATAAAACAGAGGGTGAGAGTAGCATGAGGCAGCCTCCAAAAACAGGACAGCCCAGTACCACAACAAAACAGCTGATCCGCTCTAGTCTCACAAAATTAAATCTGGTTTTACAGCAAAACAGGAACATGGAGGAATAAAAACATTATAGCTATTCTGGTCTGTCAGGTAAATGTCAAAGATGTCTGTCTATAAAAGGCCATTCCTGCTGGCCGCGAAATATCCTGAGGGTTGTGGCAGCCGCTGTCTGCGTTACTCTTATCTGAGTGGGCAAGTTTGGCGTTCAGGGTGACTGTGTGGACTCTGCTTTCATTTCGTGTTGCTATGTCCCGGTCTAGGGCCGAGGCATAAGCAGGGAGGACAAGAAGGAACGGGGAGAGAGGGAGAAGGGGACAGAAAAAGGAATGACTGACAGTTTGGTTATGGTGGAGATCCCATATATTGCGAGTATATTTTGATATAATGAGATAAATACGAGACACCAGGGTGAACTTCAGAAGAAAATAATAAAGAAAACAAGTGAACGACCTTAGTGAGCACCAGCTAAACCTCCCAAAACCAAACGAAACGCAAACAAAAGAATCGCTACCCTCACTAACCACAAAACAGAGACAAACAATTCACACGCAGAAGAAAAAAAATTATCCGCAGCCACTCCCTACAGCCCTTACACAGAAATATATAAAAAGATTATTCACAAAGAATACACTGGGCATCCAAGTCCGAACTGTAATCCTGAAAGGGGAGTCATTAGCCAAACGTTGGGCCAGAAAGATGGGTAAACATCAGAAATGCCAAAGAACCAAAGCCAAATAAAGAACTCACCAAGAGCCAAAACAAGATCGTAACACACAGGAAATGAAATACAAGAATCGCAAGGAACACAAAGTAGGGGCAGCAAAGCTGTGAAACATGGTGGCTTCATTTATCACCCTGGCGGATGAGAGGCAAACAGAAACAGAGGCGGCGAGACCAGCTCGTCTACTTTTGGCACTGCATTCGGAGGGAGAAATGGAAAACCATGGAGAACCCATGGGGAACCAGATCGGCTGGACGGAGGAATCGAAACAGAATATAAAGAGAAATGGAGAGACGTACACAGCCACATATACGGACATAACAATGCGGATGCTCTGTTTCTGCATGGATAGCACGTTACCATGGAATGGGCGGGGGCGCAGCCTGGGATCTCCTGACCTGGCAGACCATCAGCATTAAAGTCTGGGACAAGATCAATGGGAGTGAAAGAGAGTGCAGCCATCTGGGGGATTTGGTCAGGGCCTGTACATAACATACGCAAGCCGCATTCAAACAGTGCAGCTGATTAAACAGGCCCATAGCTAGGGGTTCCTTTGTCTTATCACCCACTTCCATTTACCGCACATATCTTCCTATGATTATGTTAGGCTCCTTTTTGTAGAGGGGAGGTGGGGGGAGAGTAACACAGGTGGGCTGCAGCTTGGGGGTGGGGGGGGGGGTTTCCAGACAGACTGAGAACTTAATATGACACATCATAAATAGCACTGTGCTTTACAAACAAGGAGTACACAGGTGTGAACAAATGAAAGACCAGGCCCGTACTGACTGGATTGTGATACGAGAATGTGAAAGATATTTGTGTGCTTCAGTGCATGAGCGGCATGGCTGCGTGAGTCCATGTGACCACAAGAGTATGTGGATGTGTGTATGTGGTGTGTATGTGCGTGCGTGTGTATGTGGTGTGTATGTGCATGCGTGCGTTTGCGGTGTGTATGTGCGTGCGTGCGTATGTGGTGTGTATGTGCGTGCGTGCGTATGTGGTGTGTATGTGCATGCGTGCGTTTGTGGTGTGTATGTGCGTGTGTGGTGTCTATGTGCATGCGTGCGTGTGTATGTGCGAGCGTGTGTATGTGGTGTGTATGTGCGTGCGTGCGTATATGGTGTGTATGTGCATGCGTGCGTGCATATATGGTGTGTATGTGTGTGCGTGCGTGTGTATGTGATGTGTATGTGCGTGCGTGCGTATGTGGTGTGTATGTGTGCATGCATATATTACACTGTGGGGATGAAATGTCCCCAATGTGATAAAATCCTGTTATTTTGACGTTGTGGGGACAATTTTTTTGGTCCCTCAAGAGGAAACTGAATTTTATATAAATCTGTGACTGCACTCAAAAAACTAAAAATGCGAAAAGTCTTGTATTTTTTTTAGTTACTTATGGTTAAGGTTAGGGCTGGGTAGGGGTTAAGGTTATCATTGTTGGGATTAGGGTTTTTCCCATAGAAATGAATGCATGGTCCCCACAAACAGAGATGGGCAGTATCATCATCCATCCATCATTTTCTGTAACCGCTTGCTCTATTCAGGGTGCACAGTTTCAAGCGTGCAAGTTAATTTAGCGCAGCCAAATCCACTTTTGCTAGTTTAACGCTGGAAAAATGGTTCCAGCTTCAGGTTTATGGTTCAATGGGAATGTGCAATATTTCAAGTGCTCTGAATGCACAGTAAGCTCAGATGCCGCTAATGTCCTTCCATCTGCAATATATTATACTGCCTTACCATACCTTACCTTACCTTACTTTATACATGGTTTTGGCTATCCGGAGTTGATCTTAGAACATGTTGGGGGGGGCACTACTGTTATTATTATTACAGAAACAGGCATCTAGCAGCATAAGTGTATTGTTGCGAGGTACAGCACCTGTACAGTGTTTTGGCAGCATGTGGATAGTCCTGAACCTGAACTTTTTCTATTTATTCAGTTTAGAGTGAGGTAGATTAAGGTAAAGCACGGGTGCGGTTCACAAACCAGCGGGAGTGACGTGAGAAGACAAAGAAGTGAATGAAATGATGTGGATGAGTGTGCTGAAGCAGTTGTCAGAAACCGTGTGTGTTACGAAGTCTGACAGTTTGTAGTATAAAACTATTGCACAGTCTTGAGGTGCCTGAGTGGATGGTACGGTACCACCAGCCTGACAGCAACAGAGCAAACAGACTGTAAGGGGTACGTTATGTCCTCCACAATGCTGCATGCTCTTCCAATGCAGTGTTCGTGGTAGGTGTTCTGTAGGGAGGGCAGAAGCACACGGTGACCTTCGCAGCTGTTCTCACAATCCATTGCAGGGTGTTGCAGTCGGAGACAGTGCAGCTGCCAGACCAGACTGTGATGCAGCTGGTTCAGACACTTTCAGTGGTGCCCCTGTGGAATGTGGTGAGGATGGGTGGAGGTAGTCCAGCTTTAACCCTTTAACCCTAACCCTTTCTGAAGAAAGTCAAGATGCTGACATGCTTTCTTGGACCAAAAGGAGGTGTTTATTGACCAGCTGAGATCGTCTGAGATGCGGACGCCCAGGGATTGAGTGCTGCTAACCCTCTCGATATTGGAACCGTTGATTGAGAGTGGAGCATGATCAGTGCTTGATTTCCTGAAGTTCACAGTCATCTCTCATTTTGTTTACGTTAAGAAACAAGTTGTTGTCTATGCACCAGCCAGTGAGTCTCATCACTGTTATTATGAGACCCACTACTGTCGTATCATCGGCAAACTTAATGAGGAGATTTGTGCTGAACTGTGCTGAACGGTCATAGGTTAGCAGAGTGAAGAGCAATAGGCTGAGAACACCAGTGCTCAGTGTGCTGATGTTGGTGGTGTTGGTTCTGATGCAAACTGATTGTGGCTTCTTCAGCAGAAAGTCCAAAACCCAGTTGCAGAGAGAGGTGTTTATGCCCAGTGCCCTCAGCTTCATGCTCAGCCTCTGTGGGATTATGGCATCGAGCCAAAATCGATGAACAGCAACCTTACATATGAGTTCTTCTTTTCCAAGATAGGTGAAGTCCAGTTGGTACAGCATCTCCAGTGGACCAGTTAGGGTGGTAGGCAAACTGGAGAGGGTCCAAGGTACTGGGGAGGCTAGCTTTGATGTGGTTTGTGATGAGCCTCTCGGAGCACATCAGAATAACTGCAGCGAGTGATACAGGATGGTAATCGTTCAGGTCATGGTACCATGTAGACTACCATGGTAGATTTTTTCGGGACTGGAACTATAGTGGTGGTTTTGAAGCACGATGGGATGATCACTTGGCTCAGGGAGGTGTTGAAGACATCTGTGATAACCTCAACCAGCTGGTTTGCGCCATCCTTCAGTACTCAGCCAAGTATTGTCACGGCGCCTCGACATGGCGCTGGCGGGAAAGGAGGGCGACGATCCACTTATGGCTCTTAGACACCAAAGGGGTTTATTGGGAATATCAAAAAAGCACAGGGGAAACAAGGAAAACAAAGGGACCACAAGGGGTCAAAAACAAAATAGGGAAGGGGCAGGTAATCTACAACAGGAGGCTATGAAAACAACTAGGAGACAATGGTAGGCATAAGCACATTACAACACTTCTAACAAACTCTAAATCAAATACAATTTTATGCAATGTAGTAGGAGTAGGGCAGAACACTTAAAAACACAAAGAAGGCTGGGGAAAACAAGGAGCAGGTGTAACTAATAAGGAAATCAACCAATGAACACAGGACAGGGAAAAGGCCAACAGGTGAAGAACTTAACTAACAATTAACTAGAAAACAGAACTCAAGAAACAAGGGAAACAAAGGGTCACTAAACTGGCTAATTAGAAAACCTAAACAGGACATGAACAGGGCAACCAAGGACAGAGAACTACACTAGGGAATCTTAATAAACAGGGAACAGAAAAACCAAATAATAAGATGGGAGAGGCTGGTTTCGAACCCCAGATAACAGGGATAGAGCCTCTGTGCCGCACACTCAGCCCCCTAAGCCATGCAGCAGTTCAAGGGGTGGGGAACTCACAAGGACTATAACCAGGAAGTGAGAAGACGGGATGGCCAGCGACACCTGTTGGCCAAAACGGGGAAGACACATGAGGGGCAGCACTAGACAGGTGCTGACCCTGACAAGTATGTTGTCAAGCCCTGCAGCTTCACCCTGCTTGAAGCTCTCCTCATGTCCGCTGTGGACAGACAAATTACCTGTTTGTCAGGTGGAGGGGTGAACTTTATTGCAGGCTCATTGTTCTGAGCATCTCACCGTGCACAGAAGATATTCTGGACATCAGGAAGAGAAGCATCACCGTGACAGAATGGAGCCATTGGTTTATAAGCTGTGATTGTCTGGACCCCCTTCCACATGCTTTGTGTATCCTTGGTGTTCTGAAAGTGCCCCTGGATATTCTGGGCATATGCACATTTTGCTGTTTTGATTGCCTGAGACAGGTTAGCTTGCACAATGCCCAGGGCCGCCTAGTCACCAGATCTGAAAGCAGAATCTCTGGCTTTCAGTAACTGCCAGATATCAGCGGTTATCCAGGGTTTTTTGTTTGCTCTTATAATGATGGTTTTGGTGAAAGTAACATCCTCTGTGCATGTATCCAGTCACAGACGCTGTGCACTCCTACGGGGTTAACATAGTCCCCGTAAGTGACAGCTTCCTTGAACATATTCCAGTCCGTGGACCTGCAGTGCTAAGATGGCCCCCATTGACCACACTCTTATCTTTGTCTTCATCAGTCTGGTCTGCATGAGAAGAGATTTGTAGGCTGGAATCATCTTTACAGAGATGTGCTCTGAGGTGGCTAGATGCGGGCATGGTTCTGCTCTGTATATGTCCTTCATGTTGGTATAAGCATGATACAAAAAGTTCTCTCCCCTGGTCGCAACGTCCATGTGTTGGTAGAATCCAGGTAGTATTGACTTCAAGTTTGCATGGTTGAAGTCGTTGGCAATGATAAGAAATCCATTGGGGTGTGTAATTTGCAGGTTGTTTACAGCCTCGTAGTGTTCCGTTAGCGCTTGATTAGCATTGGCGCTATGTGGTATGTACACGGCTAACACTACAACCGAGCTTAACTCCAAAGGCAGATAGTAAACTAACAAATCAAAGAAGAGCTGATCAAACATATTAATGAGCCCACCAAAAAAGGAAAGCCTGTTTCATTCTACGGTCAAATAGAGCTGTAAATAGGCCTGTAAAAACGCTTTGGGGAATTTTTCGACCAAACCAAGTTCATATTCCTTCTATGGAGGCACCAGAGAATACTTTAAAATGCTGAATAACAATTCATTCTCTGGCACCTTTAAAATGTCTTGGTGAAGCATTAATGATCTTTCACACTGCAATCTTCTTATTTCTAATCTTTCGCATGTTTGTACGCTGCTGCACCTCCCTGTGTGTGTGACAAGCACTTTTCCTAGGATCTTTGAAATGAAAGGAAGGTTTGATATAGGTCTGTAATTTCCTAAATCACTAGGTTCAAGATTTGGTTTCTTTAGAACAGGTCTAATAACAGCAAATTTAGAAGGTATTGGAAAATATCCAAGCCTAAGGGACGAGTTTAACAAGTTTAACATGGTAGTGCTAATCATTGATGCCTTATCTCCATAAAGAGTTTCGTAGGAATTGGGGCTGCACGGCTGGTAGAAGATCTGCAGAAGGAAATTAAGCTCAAAAGTTCTGATTGTTTTCAATTCAACTTAATTTATTTTATATAGCACCTTTCACAACAGGGTTGCCCCAAGGTACTTTACATGGGTGTGTTGTGATACATTACAACATAAGTGAGGGAAAATAATACAAAAGTGGGAAAAGGGAAGACAAAAAATTAAACAAAGAAAGAAGCAGAGAAGTGGAACTAAAAACTCTGATGTAAGGAGAAGAAAATAAAACCTCTGGGGGTCCAAGGTCAGCTGGCTGCCCCCCCCTGGGCATGCTGGCATTATTGCACAGAAAAGAGGGGGCTTGCTTGCTAAAAGCAAGGTGTAAACTGTGATTAAGGTCAAGCCAAAGTCCAACAATGAGTCTGTTCTCCACGCTGGCCTGGGCAGGGTGGCAGACTGGAGGCTGCACCCACGATGTTACAATTTATAAGTCACATCCACGATGTCACTTAGATGTTGTCCGCCACAAACGGCTCCTGCTTAAGCTCAAAGCAGCAGGGATTTTAGGTACCTTAGCAGCTTGGATTGAAGACTGGTTAGCAGACAGGAAGCAGCGGCTGGTTATTAGAGGCACAATGTCTCAGTGGGCCTGTGTTCATAGTGTGGTACCACAGGGTTCAGTTTAAGGACCACTTTTATTCATAATTTACATTAACAATATTGACACCAATATAGACAGTAAACTGGTTAAATTTGCAACATAGGGCTACAAGAATGATTCCTGATCTTAGAGAAATCTCTTTTGAGGAGAGGTTAGTTGAGCTGAATCCGTTCAGCCTCAAGGGAAGGATATTAACGGGGGACATGATCCAGGTATATAAGATTCTAACAGGTCTGGATGTTGTTCAACCAAATAGTTACTTCAGTATTACTTCAAATACAAGAACTCATGGCCATAGGTGGAAATTAGTGGGAGAACATCTTAAACTGGCTATAAGAAAGCACGTCTTTACGCAGTGTGTAGTTAGAGTATGGAATAGTCGTCCTGTTAGTGTAGTACAAGCTAAACTTTGGGTTCCTTTAAATCAGGCTAGATAGGATTTTAACAACTTTAAGCTATTAGCTGAATTCTCCCCAAACGAGCTTGATGGGCCAAACGGCCTCCTCTCGTTTGTAAACTTCTTATGTTCTTAGTTAATAAGTCCTTCAGCCAGTCTCTTCTGCTTCTGTGACTGCTGTTACACTAGGATGAGGTACAGTTATATTAAACTGATACACATTACTACAATTATCATATTTAGCTAAAAAACATTTGTTTGCTAAAACCAGACAGACTGGCTCATTCAATATAAATATGGATGAAAATGCAGGTTAACTTCAATTATTCATTCATTCATCATCATTTAACATTCAGATAAAATCTATGATGAAATGAAAACAGCTGAAATAAAACCAGAGCATGACAGATGTAAATGAGAAGATACATCTGTCCTGATATGGCCCATGCTGAATGATGCATCTGCCATGCTTCCCTCCTTGCCACCTTGGTGCTGTGGGGGGGGACAATGTCGGCTGATATAGAATCCCGACAGTCATCACTGGCTTTCGCTCAAACTGGCGCTTTCAGTGGAATGTCGGGTGATGTTCATTGTTATTTCCTATTACCCTATAATTCCACCAAGCAGTGAAAGGTAAAGCATACAGGGCTCACAGAAAGTCTTGGAGTGCTTGCTTAACTCAGTACACATATTTAAAAATTTATTGATTTTATGAGAAAAATCATTACTTTATTTGTTTACAAAAAGTACATATCGCATTAGAAACAACCAGTAGTTTTAAGCATTCATTTCAAGTAGTAATAAATTAAAACCCAAACTATAGTTCTAAAAGACCTGTTCTGAGTTAAAAGGTTCATTAACAAGCATCATTGGGTGATTTTTAATTAGTAATACCTTTGCAATAACATATAACACCAAAGCCAAGACACAGCCGACACAGCCAAACAAAACAGGTTGGGCAGACATGACTCTGATGCAGCAGCCTGGGAAGAGAAGAGGACTTTATTTGGGAGGATACACTAGACCTTATAGATTATGACAATGACTGAGCTGGGGAACACCTGGCCCAGAACAGGCCAATCTGCCTGTCCCAGGTCCTGAGGAAATCAGGGATTTTACTAAACCCGAGGTGTACTAGCGAGGTGAGCGAGGTCCCGACCTGGGAGGCCTCTGTCTGGCCAAGGCCCTAGCCCCTGGCCAAGAATACCGCCCCCGGCGTGGATGCCCCACAGGCTACTGGAGAACCCCCTGTTTGACCCCTGGAGTGATAGTGACCTGGAGGAACCCTTCTCCCGGCGAGGGCCCCCCATGGGAACCCGTGGACTGGCACCCGCGCCGCACGTAAGTGCTCCCGAGCCCTGGAGGATGCTATTCCCTGAATCCCCAAGAGGCTGAGGAAGCTCAGAGCTGCCCCGGTGATCTCTGAACCGCCCTGGTAGCCCCCCTGGCTGCCTCCTATGCTGCCCAGGGGGGATGGTGGATGGGCTCAGGACTTCCTTCAGCTTCTGGGGCTAGGCAGTAACGACCCAGAGCTTGGCCTAGTGGGGGAGAGGAACAGGGAGTTCTCTGGGCCCCCTGTGGGGGCCACGCTGGGGCCCCCTTCTAGGCAGAGGAAGGGTAATATGCCATCCGCCCCTGGGGGCGCCGTGACCTCCGTGCCCTGCCACAGGGAGCCCGTCCAGGCCCCCATGAAGTCTCCAGGTCCCGTCCAGGCCCCCGTGAAGTCTCCAGGTCCCGTCCAGGCCCCCATGAAGTCCCCAGGTCCCGTCCAAGGCCCGCTGTTGGGATGGAAGGTGGAAGAGGATGAGCGGAGCCCATTGGGTTCTGAGGGGGCTGCGGGTGACCCCCTCCGAAGCTCCGCAGTCCTCCCACGGCAATTCTTTGCCCTCCGGGGGCTGTTCTGGACACTGCGGGACAGCCCCGAGGTTCAGGACACCTTCAACCTCCAGGCGAGGTCCTGCACGCTGGCCTGGGACTTCGCAGCCGTGACTCCCGCCTCCCTGCCGGGGGATTTAGCCGCACTCCAAGAGAGGGTGCGGCAGCTAGCCGCCACCGCGGCTCAGCTGAGCCGGCTCTCCGAGGGCTTGGAAGAGCCAAGCCGGCTCCCCAGGGGTCCCGTCGAGCCACCTGTCCTCCCGCCCGGGGATCCCGTCGAGCCGCCTGTCCTCCCGCCTCTCCTGCCGCTGTCGCCTGGACGGCTCTCTCCGGCTGTCGCCCCGCCGTCGCCTGGACACCTCCTGCCTGAACCCGCAGCCGAGTCCCCGGAGCCCATCCGGGCCGCAGCCGAGTCTCTGGAGCCCGTTTGGGCCACTGATCTCCTCTCCTGCTGGGGGGTGATGAGCCAGGAAGGGGACCCTCCGGAGGAGTTGGAGTGGGACCCGTGAGAGACTCCCACGGCCCCCTGGGGTTCCTTTAGGCGGCGCCCTGGGTGGCCCAGCTGAGCGCCGGGCATGTTTTCAGTTTCCCGCAGAGGAAGATGAGGGCATGCTCGGCACGGTGCTCGCCCAGGCTCAGCCTCCTCGTCGTCCCCTAGCTCCAGTCCCTGTCCCATGGTCTCCTCGTCGTCCCCTAGCTCCAGTCCCTGTCCCGTGGTCTCCGCGTCACCCCCTTGCTCCTGTCGTGCCGTCTCCTCGTCGCCCTCCAGTCCCGGTCCTGCGGTCCCCTCATGTCCCTCCAGTCGCAGTCCTGCAGTCTCCGCGTCTCCTTTCAGTCCTAGTCCTGCTGTCTCCTCGTCGCCCCTCGGTCCATGCCCTCCAGTCTCCTCAGCTCCCCGCACCATTCCCAACCGGCCCCTTCCTTCTGGGCACCGGCACCTGCCTCCCCAGTGAGTGCCTTTTTCCCCTCAGTCCTCTAGTGTCCCTTCTCCCTTCTGGTCCCTGCCCTCGGTTCATGGCCCTCTCCTTCAGGGACAGTACCATACCCGTACCTTTGCTCCCTTCCAGGTCCCTCCGGTCTCTACCCGTGCACCCTTCCAGGTCCCTCCGGTTCCTACTCGCACTCCGCCGCAGGTCCCTCCGGTCCCTACCTTGGTTCCCCGTTCTCCGCCCCAGGTCCCTGCCTTCGTTCCCCATGCTCCGTCACAGGTCCCTCTGGTCCCTTGTTTCATTCCCGGCGTTTCCCCTCAGGCCCCTAATGTCTTCCCCCCTGGTCCCTCGTCTCTTGTCCCTCCTCTGTGTTCCCCTGGTCCCTTGGCCCTGCTCCCTCTGTTAGTGCTCCTGTCCCGGTTCCTGGTGTTCGCCCTATCCATCGTCGTTCCTCCCCTGTTGGACTGTCTCACCCTGCCCATTGGTCTCTCCGCTCCCCGCTGATGGTCCCCTCCTCTGTTTTCGGTGTGCATCCCCTGTATGGTCCCTGGTCCTTTTTCATCTAGTCCATTGTCTTGGGTTGTGTTTCTGTGGTTCCCACTGGTGTTAGTTCCTGTCCTGGTGCTCCCCTCAGTCCCCATTGTCTCTCTGGGTCTTCCGTCCAGTGTCTGCCGTCCTGCCCTGGTCTGGCGTCCCCGTCCTCGCCCCATGTCTGGACCCCATGTGCCCGTCATGTCCTTGGCTCCCCAGGCTCCCCCATGGTCCGGGTCGCACACAAGGGCAACCTGTCACGTCCAGCCCCGCCCTACCAGTGTATTCCCTGTGTTTCCCACAGGCGGGGCTTAATCAGCCAAGCCTGTAGCTCGTTGTCCTTACCTTGTGTTCCTGCCTTCGTGTTAGTCAGTCACAGGTGCCCCTCTTTCATTCCCTTATGTTCCTGTGTATAAGAGTTCCCCAGTCCTGTGCTTCCTTGTCGGGTCATTGATGTTATGATGTTATGTAGTGTGAAGTCTGTAGCTGTTCCTGAGAGTTGTGTGCCTCAATAAAACCCCTGCACTGGATTATGCCCTCCGTGCCTGTGTCATGCCTCGCTGTCGAACCCGCATTCATGACACAACCAGACCACACATTCTGCTTGCTAATATATCGGGATGGGACGGGACGGGACGGGACGGGACGGGGGAGGGGGGAAGAAACAGAGAAAAAAAAAAAGAGAAATGTTTGGTTGGCTAAGGAACACAAATATGTGTAGGGGTGTAGGTCACATGTAATCTACAATCGAGTTTATTGATTTTTTTTCAATGTTACGCTTAAAGACTTCTAGAAGTTTCTTGAGATTCCGGAAATGCTACAAAGCTTGATACTAGATGAAGTCTAAGAGGCTTGATGGTAGATGAAGTCTCAGAAGGGTTAAGATGCTTAAATGAGTCGTCATTAATTTTAAGGCTTTGGTTTTCCTTGGTAGTCTTGTCTATTACGATGGCTGAGATAGAGGAAGATGCTGACATCAGTAGGTCCCAGGGTAATTAAGCTCCTGTCGAAGGTGAGAGATGTAAATTGACTACTGTAATGCCCTCCTTTCTGGTTGCCCACCTGGATCCTTACATAAAGTTTAGCTAGTGCAAAATGTAGCAGCCAGAATTCTTGCAAACACTAAAAAATTATCATATTAGCCCTGTTCTGTGCTCCATTCATTGGCTTCCAGTCAAGTCTCGGATTGACTACAAAATACTGCCATTAACTTATAAAGCACTGAATGGCCTTGCACCAGAATACCTTAGGGATCTACTGGCCTATTACAATCCTCCTCGCTTGCTTCAATCTCAAGGAGCAAGATATCTACTAGTACCTAGAGTACAGAAAACTACGACTGGTTGCAGAGCATTCTCTTGTAGAGCTCCACAGCTGTGGAATAGTCTTCTAGCGGATGTGCGAGATTCAGGCTCACTCTCAATATTCAAGTCTAGATTAAAAACACACTTGTTTAGTCTATCTTATA
>JAAGVU020000040.1:24997-37518 GCA_011763525.2 Mormyrus iriodes
CACTGGATAGCGTCCATGTCTCACAGCCATACAGCAAGACAGGGAGCACCAGGACTCTAAAGACTTGGACCTTTGTCTTCTTGCAAAGATTTCAGGAGCGCCACACACCCCTTTCCAGTGACCTCATTACCCCCCATGCTCTCCCAATCCATTTGCTGACTTCATAGGAAGAGTCACCAGAGACATGAATGTCACTGCTGGGGTAAGTGAATCTCTCGACACAGTCAACATTGTCTCCACAGACAGACACACTGCTGATGGCTATGCCTAAGAAGTCATTAAAAGCCTGGATCTTGGTTTTTATCCAAGACACTCACAATCCAAAGACACTATAACTCCTCTATTTGTGCTTGTGCTTGATGAGAACCCTCAGTGCCAGGATACGGTCGATGGTAGACTTCTTAGGCGTAAAACCAGACTGCTCCGGTCACTGGCAGGCAAGTAAGTGATCATGGATCCTACTGAGAATGACCCTAGCAAGGGCCTTACCCGGAACCGAGAGCAGAATTATCCCCCTGTAGTTGCCACAATCTAGGTGATCACCCTTCCTTTTCCAGATAGGGACCACAAGTCCCATTTTCCAGTCAGTTGGGATCATGCAGTCTCCCAAATGGAAGCAAAGATTGTCTGCAATGCCAGAAGGACAGCCTTACCACCAGCCTGGAGAGGTTCACCCTGGATACTACAGACCCCTGCAGCCTTCCCTACCCCCAGCTAATTCACCACCAATGCAATCTCAGTGAGATTGGATTATTCACAGCTGATTGGAGGATCAGCCTCAAGAACTGTGGACCCAGAGATGTCCAGCATCCTAGCCGGAGGATAAGCTTTAAACAGCTGCTCAAAGTAGCCGGCCCAGCGGGTCACAACTGCAGTGTCATCCGTAAGGACCGTTCCATCACCTGCCCTGACTGCAAGTCTCTGAGGAACAGATTCAAATGTACGTAACGCTTTAATTCCTCTGTTATCAGGACATGGGTCACTAGACCACAGATAGTGTGTCACCCACTCACAGATTCATCTAACAAACGTCTGCTTATCTGCGTTCAGAACCTTCACAGCTGTCCTCCTCAGTTCCTGGGACAGACTGTAGTTGGCACTAAGTCGTGCACTGTGACTCCTCTCGATAATATCCAGGGTGCCCTGCGAGATGAAATACCTCCTTCTGGTCATGGAAGGTCTTCCACATCACATTAGAGTTGGCAGTCGCTCCCAAGTCTGCAAGTTCCTCACACAAACTGTGTGAAAACTCATCAGAAACAGCTCGATCTTGGAGTCTGGCCAAGTCCAGCCTCCTTCTCCTAGTAGGTGGTAGCCAACTGAATCTAAGCTGAATCTTCAGAATAGCAACTACAAGTCTGCAGTCATAATTCACAAAATAGGGCACTTCTATAGACCCTGCAGTTCAGAAGGAGCTTCCAGCATCTGCTCTCCTTCGCCACATCACCAGTATTAGAATACCAAGTCCAACGATGCGGCTCAGGGCGTTGGAACCAGGATCCAGCAACACGCAGCCCCTAACCTTTCGCAAAGTCAAGGAGCATGGAACCACTTTCACCCCAATTATCAGACCCATGGGGAAAACACAATCCTCATAGCCAGCCCAGTGGTCGCACTGAAGTCACCCATAACCAGGGGAGTGTCACCTTATGGGCACCCATCAACCACCTAACAAAGTTGTGAGTAAAATGTCTCCCTCTACGAGACATCACTCACCGCAGTTGCCTTAGCCTAAGTCTCATAATACGCTCGTTGAAAGGGGCGACATCAGCCACCATCAGGAGGAGCCGATCCACCACAGCAACAGCTACTCCCTGAGTATGACAGCAATCATAGTGACCAAACCAGAAGTAAGTGTACCCACCTACAGAGACTGGCCACTCTGCGGTCTGCGTACCTCAGAGAGCGCCGCCACCGAAATGCGCAGTTTACGAAGCTCCCCCGACAGCAGAGGAAGATGGTCATCATGCTGGAGAGACCTTACATTCCACACATCTATCTAGATTGGCTGCCTCAACCTGGGACCCAAGTGCTGCCCTGAGCACCTGTATCTTGATGTCTGATTGCTGAGCTGACAGACTGCCGTGTCCCATGTTCACTGCTAATGCCCAATTAATGTTGCCTCTGTCATACATAGCGGCTAGTTTACCTAATGTGAAAGAATAAGAATAATCTTCAGGATGTGTTTCCACTTCATATTTTTAGAACTAAACAATAATTTTATGACAGCTGCTTACCTCTCATGAATTATGTAGTACAAAAGTAATAAAATTACTTGTATTGACATTAGTTTACACTGTCGTCATAACCATAAACAGAATGGGGATTATAAGATGCAACGGCGTTAGCATACTAACAAAAACTAAGCTGATGTTCCCCTCCATATGAAGATTAGTTCTGTTATATAAGGAACTTAACACATAGACACACTAGCCATTTTTACCATTGACAGTGATCTCTGCAAACTTTGTCGCTGATAAGGTTCTTAGTATGATCTGCTCTTGGGATTAAATGTAACCATTGCTGTCAGTGATAAAATATCATCTCACCTCTTTGGAACGTGTTTATTTTACCATTTTTGGAATCTTAAAGAATCCTTTACCTTTGTCGTGAACACTGTTGTTGCAGCCAGAAACAGCACAGCTGACAATGACACATTCAATAAAAGAGCAGGGACAGCACACACATAGTATCTCGACCAGACGAGAAATGCACCAACATGGAGGATGCTGGTCTGTGCTTGCTGTAGGTGGTATGGTGTGACATAAATTAAAACCCTCCTTGTGGATTTGCAAATGCTGGTATTCTAACAAATCAGAGAACTATTTCCTAAAACACAGACCCACCTTGATGAGGATGATAGCTGAAAGTCTGTGGAAATGTTAATGCAAATGAAAATGCATTTTAAATTCCATTTTGACAGGAAAGCAGTGCTGCCTTTGTCTGTCAATGAAAATGTAAAGGAACTACTAACAAAAATAAAAATGAAATCATATTACTGCATTTTCATTTTTGACACAAAGTATATGTGGATATTTGTAAAATATTAATAGAGATGGAAAAACACACATTGCATTATTATTTAAATGTTGATACTTTTATTCTGTGTGGGTCTTTGAAAATGGAAATGTAAAGGCATTACTTATAAAATTTCTGAAAATGATATTACTGCATTTTCATTTCAGTTTTGACACAAAGTATGTCCAGATGATTGTAAAATATTAATGCAAACACATATTGCATTTTTAATTAAATTCAATTAATTTTTACATAGTGCCATTCACAACAGATTCGCCCCAAGGTTTTTTACATGGGTGTGTTGTGATACATTACAACATCAATACAGAATTTCCATTTAAATCTTGAATGAAATATCTTCCATACAATTACGGTATGATCTTAAGATAAAACCCTTTGCAGATTGTCAAATAACATTGTGCCTGCAAAGTTTGAAAAAGATTTGTCAAATACTTTTTGAGTTATCATGTTAAAGAGAAAATGTCTGTGGCAGCAGTGAACCGGTCCCAAAGCCATATATATTCCCCATCCAGGAAATTCAAATATTGAAACATATTGTGTAGTTTGATCAACCCACCCCCCACCCGGAAAAATGACATTTTGTGTGTTCATAAACTATATCTGTCAGTGAAATGGATTAAACATATATGACTACAACGATTCATATTACTAAGATCAAGTGGCGTGTACCTCAAAATAAAGTGAAACACAAGAAAGGATCTGAAATGAACAAAGCCTTGAGACAAACTATTTTATGATTCATAATGTAATAGTTTCTTTAATCAGAAATGTTCCCAGGATGTTCACCTGCCTGATGGATTCTAGAAACAGTCATTTTGAAAGGGTGCTTTATGCCTGTTTTCATATACACTTTCATGTTTGACTCACACAATCCAATGTTTTCATAGAATATGGAGTCACTGAGCATACATCAAAAAACTTGCTTGTGCAGAAAATAACTCCCACTGATACACAGCAATATCTTTTCAGAAGCTGCTGGCTTGAGATGTTTAATCTATGCTGATGTTTCAAAGGTTACAGAGCTTTAATTAGCTTTTCCTGCAATCCTGCAATCTGAATGTTAAAGTGAGACTGAATAGTCTTTAATGTCAATAGTGAACAGGGACAAAGAGGGAAAATATTATCAAGCACCTGGCACTTGGCAAACAATTAATGCTAGCTGGACATTTTGAGCTTTTGATGCTGAAGTGTACTAGTGGTAGAGAATGCAATTATCTGGTTCTTCAGGGATCATGAGATAGGAACATCATTTGAAGACAAGTTAATGTCAGCCCTCCTCCAACTAGTCAGTCTTGTCCTCACCTGCCAATGGTGCATGTTACACCTATTTCCTGTGAACATACTCATCTGTGAACCTTTAAAAGATGGTTGGAATCTGAAAAGCATCTTTGCGGCCGCCTTGTGAAGATTTATTTATGTGACTGTGCTGCATGTAACAGAAAATGAGACAATTCTAGATTTTCAGCAGAAACTCATAGTTCTTTAGCACTGTGAAAAGACACACAGTATTCACAAGTAGATTCCCTTAACAGTAAATCACGTTTTCCAATGTGATACATATGATAGCTACAACAATAAGAAATAAAGTTCCCTCCGATCAAAGAACACCCATTTTTGTGAGAAATATGCTTGCAGGCATGAGCACTCCTTCTGATGTGCAAAGACAGGTGACAAATCATAGCTGGGTGGGGGGGGGGGGCAGCGGTTAGACTAGCTGATCCACAGAACTGAAGATTTTGGACCTTTAGCAATTTCCTGGCCTCCACATGCCCTATCTCCCAAAGTCAGAGTGTGGCTCTCTGTGAGCTACAGGAAAAAAACGCTGCATGGCACACAATATAATCTGGAGTGATAAATAAATGGGGAAGAATCAATGTGGACAGCTATTAACATACATGTGTAATTCCCCATATGACGTGTATTTTGTGTATTAGTCAGAATCTTGTGGTGAATAATTGGTACAGCATAGATCTGGGCAATCTGACAAAAGTGTAAACTGAAAAATCCACAAAGACATTAGCTATTTTTCTCCAATAAAGTACTAATTATACTAAGTAAATGCCACATAATTTTTCATGTCCTTGCTTGATCAGGGTACTCTTGAAATTGGCAAACTTCATGCTGGTTTTAAAAGTAAATGTATGCAGCTGGGTTTCCATGAATCCCTCTGCCCGTTTGAGGATAGCTATGCCAAACAAACAAACAGAACAGGGCATAAGCCATACTAAAACAACTCTACATTAAAATATTATCTCTAACATTATTGCTCTGAAAGAGACCACCTCTACTAGGAAATGTGTGTATTCCATAAGCTAAATTCTTCTTAATTTCCAGTATACCTCATTTCAATATGCAACACAGTGCATGTGACCTTAGTATTATAATTCAGGGATACTCTAGAATTAAGTATTCAATAGAAAACAAAAAGGTATGTTTCCTTTGACATGCTGAGTATGAACATGTACTGAGTTAGCCTAGTATGAGGAGTATAAATGCTGATGGCTTCTTGCACTAGGTTTCACCATGTGAATTTCAAGTTGAGGTTAGACAAAGAATGAAAAAGACATCTAAATTGTAACTGCTCCAGCCAACTTTAGCTAACATTTAGAGTGTGTGTGGAAAATGCCTTGCCCTAGCAAGCTTTCTAGCTACAATGGTGAACAGATCACCAGTAATGTATACAGCTACATAGATTATGTTCTGTACAAAAAGACGAGAAGGTAAATTAATTTGGCACTTTCATATGTTTGGCTAGTAACTTGTGACTGTCAGGATTTAAACCAGACCATTTCTGTGCATGTCATGCAAGTTGTCTAGGTGTTTACAAGTGTTCTGTTTCGGAAGGTCCTGTTTTTGTAAAAACGGCTAGCTAGCCTGTCAGTTAGCTTGCAGTTACATACACTGGCTACTGAAATCACAGGTAACGTCCAGCCTGCTTAAATCTCAGGAGGCAGAAATCTTTGACATAGTAAGTCAGGAGTTGGGACCATCATCATGCGCTTTGCCATTTTCCGGCATGCCTAAGCTGAATGCACGCAGCCGCAGTGAAAGGTGCTGCTATTAGCTCCACTTGGCTTTGTATCTATTTTTTTGTTTTGGTGTCACACTTGTATTTCGATTTGGCATCTGCTAAGTAAATAAGTGCAAATGTAAATACATGAAGTCAATGGCCACCCCAGTTGCTGACCGAAGATTAAACTTAAATGTTTTTTTTTTGCAAATAATCAACTATAGAAATGTGTAACGATTTGCTAACACAAGCGCCTTTGGTCCAAAGTGTCTGCTGAGAAAAGCACAGGCATCAGTAAGCTGCAACACCTTATGTCAGTGTAAATAAACCATTAAGTCTGCTGAGAACTGAAATTGGGATGGACCACAAACAGCACGATGTTCCTAGAATTAGTGCGTGGCTGAACGACTTTTAAACAAAATAGTTGCAATTACTCCACAATACAACGCGAATCATTCTGCACTTACACCCCTGAGCAAGACAATTACCACGAATTGCTTCAGCAAATATTAAACCGTATAAATGTGCAAAACTATAAAGCAAGAGACTATTATAAAGAGGCGTGGAGAAAATAAGTCTTTTTATGCAGCTTGCTAGCTGATTTTTATTTTTAAGCGATGCCTGTGCTACGGCCCTTTAACCGCCTAATGGCGGGCCCTCGCGCCAGCGACCCCACCGCCGGCCTCGCGCCTCCGCGTGATTTCGGGATGACGCCGCGCTGTGGGGGGAGGCGACGCCGAGCTCCTCCGGGTGCGGGAAGGAGCAGCGCCATATACAGATAGCTAACTGGCTAGCTAGCTAGACAGAGAGAGAGAGAGAGAGCGAGCGAGCGAGCGAGCGACCTATCGAGGGAGCCGGCACCACTCGGCGGCCAGCGGCCGATACTGCGCCGGCAGTTAGCGGAGAAGAAGCGGATACGCGGAGACGCTGCCGTCGTGCGTGTGGATTACTGTTTGGGAAAATACACCGCGAGAGAAGCAAACCTATCACATAAAAAGCCCTACCGCGCGGATATTAAGGTAAGCGTCTCCATGTCGACTAGTTTACCGACTAGTAGCTGGCTAACCAAGCTGTGCATAATCGGGGGAGAGAAAAGGAAAAGCTTTGATCTCGCATAGCTAGCTGGCTAAATAGCTAACTAGCCGGCCAGTCGGCTAACGAAACGACGCTCCGCCACGCAGAGTACGTATACCCAAAGCCGGCTATGGAGGGCGCCGCAGCTCCCCGGAGGGCTAACGGCTAGCCGGCGCTGTAGCTAACGCGTCACGCCGTTTGGAGCGCCGCCGTAGCCGGCCGGAAAGACGGCGGCTTTATCCTTTAAAAGGCGCCGAGTGCGGCCGGGTTTTGGCAGGGGCTCCGTGTTTGTGTAGCAGTGGGAATAGATTGGCGGTTTGCTGGCTGGCTGGTAGCTGCAGCCGACTGTCTTTTCCTGTCATTGTTCGAGCTAACTAGCTAGCTGCAGACTGCGTGTTAATTGCTCATTGTTCCTGTTCTTTTGAGTTTTCCAAACACATATGATTGAAAGGATTTTTTCCTTAAATTGCGTATTAGTGTAAGGACAATTGGCCGGCTGTTACAATTAGCGAATTACTTGCTAGATGAGCATATGTACAGTGACGAAAGATGGTAAGGGCGTCTGAGTACCATGCAGAAAGTTTCGTTCCGGCCGCCGGGTCACCACTCGCCTGCTGGGTGAATGTCTATCGCTTCGAAGATGTTTATTCACATGACAGCCATCGGGGGAAAAGCCAGACGTCGCTTGCTGGGATCGTTACACTCATTGTTCTCCTTTTTAAGTGTTAGTCAATGCCGTCGTTCAGATGGACTTGCTATCATTTTGTGTCCAGGGCACATCCTGTTCCCGTAGACAGTCGGAGTGTGTGTTTTGAATAACTGGCTCGGCCAGCTCACATTTGTTAGCCTTTGAAATTGACATACTGCAAGGCGGTGCTGAACGCCGTATCAGTGAGTGCGATTTATCTTCCCGTGCATTTGTAAGAGAGGGGTTTTTCCCTCCCATCACCCCAGCGCCTGAGTCACAGGCTGAAGAGGAAATGAAATGTGCCGCCGCTCATCCATGTGCTGGTTTTTGGCACAGATGCCCCAATTCGATTATATTCCGATTAACAAACTAACGATTCGATTCAATCCGAATCTGATTCGGTATCAATTTGAAAGGAATGAGACATGATTTAGTAGATAGTAGCTTTCCTATTTGGTGAGATATTTAAAAAGCTCTAAACGGATCACAAATTTACGAATGTAAATCACAGATTGTGAAAACCACTTAAGAAAATGCCAAAGGCTTATATACCAAAATCTCATTTGAGGAACTTAATTCCTTAAAAAAAACCTGTCTCTTTCAAAGCGCAAAAAAAAGTAAAAAGAATAGGTGAATATAAAATGGGCAAGTCTAAAACTCATATGCTATATTTCAGAAGGACTTTAACGTAAAGATATATGCCATAACACAAATTAGTTTGTAAAGTTTTTGCATGAAAAGAAGGTCCACTTGCATGCTCTGGCAGAAGTTTTGGCAACAGTACATCTGGGTGATGTCTTGTTAAATGGTTATGTAGGTTTGTCGTGTTAACTATATAAAATAACACCTTAATCCTTGTGTACATGGGACTTTAATGAAGGTCTATTACATACCTATATAAAGTTCAAGCCACAAATTACCGTAACTGTGGAAACTTTTATTGAGAACTTTTTCTAAACAAATGTAACTTTTTACATTGTTGTAAAATAACTTTAACATTATAAAAATATAAAACTTTTATATCCATTTTAAATCCTATTCTGTTTGAAAATGCCCCGTCTTCAAAGGAAAAAAAAAGTCCACCTTATTCTAAGGTCATGCTTCACGATTTTAACCCTAATTTTCTGCTTGTGACAGGTTTTGGAGATTGTTGACAAAAGCTCCAGATTGGAGGCGAATTTTTGTTCACTAAGTGATGGCAAATTGGGGCTTTATTGTTGTTTGTGAGCTGTTGAAAGATGTGACACGACAGAGTTGCCAATGAGTCTCAGACACCTGTCAGATATCTAGCAGGCTAAATATCTGGACCTGTCAAAGACTCCAAATCCTGTAGTATGAACTGTAGTGTGACTTGGTGGCGACAGTCAATGAATGCGGTGACGAGCTACAGCCAATGACAGCACAAGACATGGGGTGAGTGGAAACCTGGGGAGGGGAGGTGTTTAAAAAAGTGTAAAAATTCAGTTTGTTTAGTAAATGTTTTTAGTGTTCAGGGAAGAGGCATTCAATAAACGTTTACGGTTAGTTATGGTTGTTTGCGCCTTATATAGGCAGCATATATGCCCACAAGTGTTCTTGTCTGTCCATACATGCTGAATAAGGATGCCTACAGGCACAGGGAAAACTACACATGGTAATCGTTTAGCTTGATAGTGCAACTGACGTTTTATTAGATTTTTTTAATGTGTATTTAGCTCAGTTGCAATGTTTTATCCCATACCGCTGCAGCTAATAATCTAAAAAGATGTTGGTTGTACTATCAAGCTAAATGCAATCGGTTTCTTAATTAATAAAAGCACACTTTTTAAAAAACATTTGTAAACGCATTTCATTGAGATTAGCAATAATGCAGCAGTAAGAGTGAACATATTACTTTCGAGCCAAATATACATTAACAGTACAAACAAAGTTTTATTAGATTATCAAGTTAAATGTAAACGATTTCTTAATAATAAAAACACACTTTTTAAAAAAACATCTGTAAATGTGTTTTATTGATATGAACTCTTGCAGCAGTGGTAAGGATGTACTAGAAATGTATAGAGTACCGTGAAACTGCATCATCACAACTGCATCATCGACCAAACAGTTGAGTGAAACATCACAGGGAAGGAATTCGGGCGGCAGAGGACATTTGGTTTGACAGTTCTAGCCTGGTTAATTGTTAGCCGTTAACAATATCAGTTGATAACACGTTACCCGGTAGGGCTGTGCCATATAATACCGTCCACGATAACACCAGTATACATTTTTTCGTGATAAAAAAAGTGTCATATCACAGTATCAGTAAAATAGCCATGGCATGCATTTAGGGCTCCCACTAATGACTTTTTCAGAGATTAATCTGTAGATAAATCTATCAACTATTTTACCGATGGCTCAATTAATCTAAACGATTAATTTTCCTCCAGAAAATCAAACTGACCATCTCATTTAAGTTTTACTTTGACAACAACACACTGTATGTCATTGTAGGGCTTTAGAAAATGGATACTGGATTTTCGGCATTATACAGACGTTTACGTACACCTAAAATTTGATAAGCTTAAAATATTAATGAGATGTATTGTTTTGTCCAAAAGTTAATCTGTATAAATTCAGCATATCCTAATTTTACAGATTACTAACTTTTGGGTGTCACGGTAAGCCTATTATTAATATTTTTGGCATACTGTACTACTAATCTGCTTACCAAATTGTGGGCGTTGGTAAACGTCTGTATAGTACTGAAACGCAGGCATCATCTGAAGCCCTGGTGATTATTGTGCATACGCCGTATAATCGCATAGAATAGTTCTGGGGGGCTGGGTTATATGACATGCACATTTAATCATTCACTGTGCTTTAGACAAGATGCTGACCGTTTTAAGAAGTGAATTATGGGAGTGAATCATTTTCCCAGTTGCATAGCTCAGCAGCCGCAACATCTTTTAAAAGAGGAGATATTGTGGATAAGGTTAAAAAACAATTTTGGTGGTGTGGCGGTTCTTTTTGAAGTTTAAAGTTCAATATGTTTTTTAGGTAAATATAGTTTTCATTTTTATTTTTTTGTACTTAAAATTCTTGTAATTAGTTTCCATTTTTGTTTTAGTTTACTGTAATAACATGGGTCCCAACAAGCCGAAGGCAAGAACACGCTCACTGGCACCGTCAATCAACATAGAATAAGCTCAGATTCTAGCCTAAACATTTTCTCAAACACGTATTCAATTGAGATTCTAAGGTAGCAGGCAGACAACTTCGTGATAACTTTAATGTTGAGTGTATTTAGCTACTACAAGGACAAAAGATATTAAATAGCTCTCTGTGATATTATATCGTGATATAATTTTGAGGTTATATCGCACACCCCTGCGATATTTTGCGCTTAAAAACACTGTAGTCCACGGATAGTGACTGGACAGTACTGTGTATGACTGATTTTACTGAGCTGCCAATAAACACTTCAAAACTACAGCTTTCAACTGTTCAAAAAACCATGAAAAATGAAGCCACTCATAGGAATCATGCAACATCTACAAAAATTGTTGCACTACTAGCACATAAATCATAGTACTATATTCTGTTCTGTACTGTTGTTGCTTTCATTTACAGAAATGCCATTTTTATAATGTCCAAATGTTTTTGATAAAGGAGTTTATGTGCATGGAATAATCATTTTTATTTTACCGTGGCATTGAATTCGGTATCGAAAATTGTGTAATTCTACTGGTATTGGTACTGACTACTAAATTTCTGGTATGGTGACATCCCTACTTATGTCCTGGGGAATGTAATAGTGTTTCCTGAGAGTCCTATGTATACATGGGTTAATCTGCCATGCGTTTTTAAATGTAGATCATATGTTGTCATTTGATGAAAGTGTTTTAACACTTTGTAGTGTATTAATTGGAGAATTGACATTTCCCTGTGTCACTTCTTGAATGTGTTTTTGTGACATAACATAGTTTGGAGACCAGAGAGACTCGTTGGTGATTTTCTTCTGGTGAAAGATCTTATAGTGTTTGACCCACTGTCACTGATCAGTCCTGTAGTGTGTAAACTACAACGACTTCAAGATTCCCGATGTGTAGTGTGAACAGTACAGGGATCTGACGATTTTGTTAGTCATGTAGGGTGAACTTAGCATTACTGTTGCTTCATCTGTAGCCATCCTCTCTGTTCTGTGAGTTCTTTGCTATGGTCTGTATCCACTGCATTTCTTGGCTCATATAACTGTTGTCATGACACAGTCTTTGTGGAAGTATATTCCAGGAGACATGTTATCAATTATTATTTTTTAACATTGTTATAAGTGCTGGTTCCATACTTTTATTCAAAGCAACCAGTATTGTTGCCTCACACATTGTGTTATATCTTTTATCTGTTTGTATGAATATATTACTATCACTCCCTCATGTTCACTAGAACATAAGTCAGTATATGTCTAACCACCAATGTTGTCAGCTGCTGCATGAGGCAGTCAGTTTAAATATTTCATTCTCATAACAAGAAAATTGAAAAGCTACAGTTTCTCAGATCATGTTTCGACTGGCCTCATCTTTCCTAGTTAAGCTCAGTGGAGCTTGGAAATCTGTGTGAGTCTCTGGCATTGTTGGAGGTCTCTGTCGGCCCAGAAAGGGAGGCTGGCGGTCACATCTTAAGGGTGTTTGTGCCGGTGGTGGTAAGCGGTTTACTGAGTTCAGGGGAGATGTGCATCAACGGATTCCT
>JAAGVU020000040.1:75199-85615 GCA_011763525.2 Mormyrus iriodes
CCAGTTATATTAGATATATTATGATTATTCCTTTAATATTAGTATCATATTTCTAAAATACAAACACTGCAGTCACATGCCATTTGCATTCTGGTAATGTTTCCATTCTCAGCTGATTTTGGTCAATTTGGCAGCCATCCGCCAATAGCATCTCGTGTATGAAATCAACAGGGCAAACCAACTGAGGAAGCATGTGCCAGAAATAAAAAGACCCACTATCCGCAGAATTCCGCGGTCCTGTTGGCTCTATTGTGCTGTGACCTCCAACATGGACTGGGCTGGTTTGAGTGCGAAGCAGCTGGGATGAGGATCAGCACCTTCAAGTCTGATGCTATGGTTTTCAACTGTTAAAGGGTGGACTGTCCCCTCCAGGTTGGGGACGACATGACCTCCAGTGGACAAGTTCAAGTATCTCTCAGTTTTGTTAACGAGTGAGGGAAAAATGGAGCAGAAGATTGTCAGATGGATTGGTACAGCATCAGCAGTTATGTGGATGATGTACTGGTCTGTCATTGTAAAGAGAGCACTGAGTTGAAAAGCAAAATGTGACTGGGGTCCTAAAACATTTGGAGCAGAATTATTGAAAATACAATTTCTTGAATATGTCACTTACTATTTTCAAATAAAAATACATTTTTGAATATGTTTTCTTGTTTTTTTGCAAAAAGAAGCAAATAAGCTTTTCTCTGTACCCCTCTCTGTTTTAGTTGGAATTATTCAGCCCTGCCTTTGCCCACACAACACATTGGTCAGCTTATATTAGCTCGCCAGCCTAAGTTCAAAGACATTTGTGCATGCATAAAATGATTAAATTAAAATCTGGTTATCAGAAAAGAAAATTAAGGCTACAAAAACTTGAATGACAGAATGAGAATGACTATTGCCCACTCTGTTTTTCACTGTGAAAGGTCCATTTATTTACATTAGTGTTTGTCCGTAATCCTCTATGTGATGCAAATGAGTCAGTTACTTCTAAACTATATAGCTAATGTTAAGATTAATAAAATTACCTTGCTAGTCCAACAAATAATTATATTATAAAATGCGCTTGCGAACTTATCATTATTTCCTCATAAAAAAATGTTACAATTTGCTGCTTTATTCTAAATTTAACTTTAACTTGAAGAAAGCCAAACTAATTCATGCCTGCTGTCTAATTCTGTTCTCCCCTGGTGTGTCATATGCAGAATTAATGGGATACCACTTGTGTTTTGACAGTACTAAATACATTTTCATAGCTCACCATCTGTTATACAGGGCATTACGTATTACGTATACATCAGAGCTACCAAGCTACATAGGTAAAGTTAATAAAGTTGTTAAAACTCTGAATGGGTTCATACGGGTTTCGGGGTTGCGGTGTGTGGTTATGGCAAGTTGAGGGCCCAATATAATATGCTTTCATGGGGCCCAAAATCTGTAGTGGTGCCCCTGTATATTATCAATTTGTTTGATAATGTAGTACCTTTCAAATTTGATATTGTTCAAATAATGTTTGCTAACAAACATTTACATATGAATCTTTGTTCAGTGTTCGATGCAAAAATTCTGATATTAAACAATCTTGCAAAGTACAGTCAGGGATTCTGGAGGTATATTTTTTCCATATCTGGCCTTTCTGCCCTGAGAGTTAAAATGCATACTAATGAAAGGAATACGATTTCAAGATTAATAAGATTTTGGCTGCAGATGACTCCATCGTGTAGGTGTTTAACTTGGCACAATGATCCATGTCAAACTGAGAGCAATGTGATGCAATACACCTACCATCCACTTACCTCTGAGGATTATTCATATGGTCACTAAAGCAGATGTGTTGACCAGGTTTGGAGTATTCAGCTTGAATCCAGTATCAAAGGAATAGCTGAAGCAAACCTATGGAAAGTCCACTGGAGGATATTGTAATCAGGGTTATATTTCATTTGCTTTTTAATACACTGTGCTCTTGGGGTCTACATGGAGCTACACATTGTATGCTAATTGAGAGTGACAGTGACTCTCACGGTATCTGCTGCCATGCAAGTCTGTAGAAACAATGGATGAAGTAAGCATTCTCCAACCACCCCTTTGACTCACAATAGAAGATGCACACACAAAAAGGAATCTACACTAATTAATTATTGCCATACCAGAACTACATTAGCCTGCATCAGGGAAGCCTATGTATAATTAAATTCCAATTCATGAATAAAAAATGCATCCAAATGTATTTTTGAGAACTACAATATGATGAAATGTTCCCAATCAAATGGTTAGAAATTATTTAACAAATTGTGGGTTTATTAAAATAATACAGAATTTATTCTTTAAAAAAAATGGAAATTTTAAGTTCTACAAATGAAAATAGAAGTTAACTGCTTTGCAAATACTTTAATATAGATATTTAAATTTACAGTTATTTTATTCTGTTGTCTCAGATGAAGCAAATTGATATCATTAATAATGTTCCAGGCAATAAAATGACCCTTGATGCATTTCGAGTTTTGGATTAGAAAATGTTTGAGGTTCCACTCTAGAAAATCAAATCTACAGAAAGACTGCAATGAAGCCCATAGTTGACATGACATTTCATTGTTGTCAGTTCCATTGTACCCACTAAAAAGTGGTAGGTATCTTTTTCCTTAATATTTGTATTCCCCAGACAAGGAATACATCAGGTTTTGGGACCGGTGTTCTATCATTTTTTCCTAACCCATGAAATAGTACTACCTAGAGGGATTGTGCATGCAGAACCAGTCAACTACATAAGTGATCCAAATCTGACCACCCAACCATAATTTTGTGCTACCCTATATTGCCCTGTATTGTTAGTGAGGGATTCATTTCACACTTTGTGCACTTTAGGTAAGGCTGGACTGCTGATTGTTTGTATTGTAATGCAAATTAAATTGTAATTATGAATGTATATTGGTATATTGTATATGGTTATGCGTGTGCCTGGTGTTACTGCATTTGTTGATTTTTTTATATGTTTAGGATATGAATGCATCATCATGTCAGCATGGTGGTGCAGTGGTTAACGCTGTCACCTCACACCTCTGGGACCTGGGTTCTCCGCCACGGTTCCGTGTGTGGAGTTTGCATGTTCTCCTCGTGTCGTCGTGGGGTTTCTGGGTACTCTGGTGTCCTCCCACAGTCCAAAAACATGTTGAAAAATTAAATGCTGTGTGCCATTTTGAAAAAATACAGGATACCACTGAAAGTTACAACATTAATTGTTGCTGTCTGTGACTGTAAGCGCTTGCATTTCGTATGTTCTACTGGATGGCAATGCTTCGAGTGGCGCAATAAATTCATAACTTTTACAATTTTAGTCAGCACTAGTGTGTTGCGTGTGGTTGGCTTCTTTAAATTGCCAAAGTACTACCACATCACCAACATCTCATTACCTGGTTTATCCACAATATCTCCCTTTTAAAAAGATGTTATGGCTGCTGCACTTTCTTCACAGACACCAAAGTTTACTCTGAGAGAGAGCTTTTCTCGCCCATGACTCACATGTATTATTAGAATAGAGGTATATGGAGTGCTAACTCAACAAACTTTGCTGTGCGTTTGTTGTGCGTAGGTGAATAGAGGCAGGTCAGGTTATTTTAGTCATCGTCAAAAACCCCAATGCTAGAATTCTCTGTAGAGTGTTACTGTGTGGATTTTTCATGGACTGAATTTTACCGTGCACTTTCGTTTTGTATTTTGCTGGATTACCCTTATTGGGTGGGTTGCTTTGGACTTCCCTGCTCTCCTGGTGAGTCGCCCTTTTGGTTTGATTGTGTCGTCTTTCGTCTTCCCCCTGCCATATTACATTCTCATTTTGGTTAAATGAATCCCGTTTGTGTTTTTATGGCTGTGTCTGCATTTGTACACCATTGCCGGTCCTGACAAGCAGTCACAGAGGAAGTGAAGTCATTTCATCATGACGCAAAACCTGTCGCAGGATCTCATATCGAACATTTGCCACATTGATATTGAGGGGAAATCGTATTATGATAATTATCGTTACTGTTTTATCACCCAGCCCTCTGGATAGGATATTTTTATAGCAAGAATTACCTAGCAGATCATGCTACCAGTTCAACAGGTAATGGGAGGATATTTTTATAGCACACATTCCCTAGCAGATCATGCTACCAGTTCAATTGGTAATTGGTAGGATATTTATAGCATGAATTGCATATCAGATCATGCTCTCAATGCAATAGATAATAGTATTTTTTTCTAACACTAATTACATAGACATAGCCAAATCCAAAACAAGTACAGTTTAAATTTACATGCGTAACTGCTTGTTGGGGTGGCATGGTGGTGCAGTGATTAGCACTGTTGCCTCACACTTCTGGCGCCTGAGTTTGCATCATAACTGGGGTTCCATATGTGTGGGGTTTGTATGTTCTCCCCGTGTTGTCATGGGGTTTCCTCTTGAGTGAATGGTGTCTGCGTGTGCCTTGTCATGGGTTAGTGTCCCATTTTGGTTGTTCCCTGCCTTGCATCCATAGCTTCCGGGATAGGCTCTGGACCCCTTGCAACCCTGAATGGCATAAGCGGTTATAGGAAATGGATGGATTACTTGCTAGTTAAAGAAGTGTCATTTATGCATGCAGAACTAGCCACATTAAATGAAATACAAATATTTATAATATTATACCATTTAGGTTTTCACCATTATAAAGCATAAAAATAATGTGCTTCATGTCGTAGTTGCATCCTCTACCAATGGTAGCCAAATCTGACAAGGCAGCAAAAACCTGACAAAGCAAATACTACCAATTACTGCTACCTGTAGCACAATCTGATAAAACAGAAAAAATGATAGAACATTGGTTCACTGCTGCCACAGACAATTAATGTGTTAGCACAATCATTGAAAAAGTATTTGATGGATATTTTTCAAACTTTGCAGACATAATGTTTGTGTGAAGATCTGAAACTGATCAATCCTTGACACAAATTAAAAAACTGAAGCAACATCACAGTGGCAGCAAAGAGAAGGTTAGCTGCAAATACTCATCTCATTAACCAGAACATAAATACTGAGACATATAAAGTAAATACAGACATGGCATTTTAAGACATGGACATTAAAACAGACATCTCTTTCTCATTTTTATTTTCCATGTCTTAAAATGTCATGTCTATAGTATATGTCTCCATATTTATATTCATTTTATTACTTCTCATTTAGACTATTGCTAATGAGAACGGTATTTCATCTAAGTGTATTATTCCATATATCTGAAACTGTCAATAAAACATACTTTGACTGTTACTAGTGGTACCAATGAGAAGGGTAGCTACATACATTTTGTTAGCATGATAGGTCAAAGTATTTTTCTGGAACTGATCAAATTTTGAAACAAATCACACCAGAACTGAAGCAGTGTTGCTTAATGGTGAACAGCCATAGCTGCAACCTTATTACACTGAGACAAGTCACACAAAGTTGGTCATTAGTAACGCTTTTTTTTGAGAGGCAGGAAGAGTGCGAATGGGGGCTAGAAATTGTAGAGTTTGGGGTGTGTGGGAGGAGTAGGGATTAGTTTAGGCGGGTAATCTAATTTGCATTTAATAATATAATAAGCATCTAATTTCATCCTCTCTAACAACGTCAAGAATTTTACATTTGCCAAAACACAACATTTATACATCCATCTTCCAATTGCCCACACTGTAAAAAAAGGAAAAGTTAAGACAATTTAAAATTTCAAGGCAACTTACTGCACTTGATTTTTGAGGACTCAAATTTTTATGTTTTGAAGAAAACCACCTATGGTTGTGTCAACTAATTCATTTTTGTTCAGGTAATTTATCTTTCTTATCTATAAAATCTTGAAATTTTTAGGTTTACATACAAAATTTTTAACAAAAGTTGTGCCCACTTATTGTGTTTTGTTCAGATGATTGATCTTTCATATGTGTAAAAACTTAAAAATTTGAGTTCAACACACTAAGAACTCACCCATTGCAGTGTTTGCATTTATATACACAGATATATCTATAGCGTATCCTGAGCAGGATCAAATGAGGCCTGGAGCTTATCCCAGGTAGCAAAAGGCACAAAGTAGGAGTGCACCCTAAACTAAACTGGATACCAGTGCATAGTGGGGCTTATGTACTCATATTAGCAATGACAGTTGGGTATGTCTTTAGACTGGAGGATACCTGTGTAACTGAAAGATAACCACACAGTCTGGGGAGAATATGCTACAGTGAAGCTGGATTTTACGTTATGAAGGTGTGAAGTATTAATTAAATTTTCAATTGAATTAAATTTTACTGGTATGGAACATTTTCACGACATTACATTTTGTCTGGGGAGTCTTATTCCACAACTGGCTCATGCTGATATTTTGCCCTCAGTGAAGCTGCATGGATATTACAAACATGGCGCCCTTTATCCAGAACTAGGAAGGAGGGTCTTTCAATTCAATTCAATTTTTTTTCTATAGCTCATTGTCTCAAAGTACTTTACATTATCCCTGCCCAAAGTCCCCAGTGAGCATGCCAGAGGCGACATTGGCAAGGAAAAACTCCCTAGAAGGAAGAAACCTTGGGAAGAACCAGACTCAAAGGAGGAGACCATCCTCCAGGGGCTGGCAGAGGAAGTCAAATGAGTCCCAATTCATATTGTCCCAATTTTAACATTTGAGTCTCAAAGCAGGGAGCAGGCAGGTGATGGCAGTGCTACACATGGTACAAGATGTTTGTATAACAGGGTCTTCCCTCTACTTGTACTCTGCGTTGTATTAGGTGGAGCCAGGTGCACGGGGGTGCAGGACGATGGGTTGGAGTGGGCGTCGGTGTCTTTTTAGCCGTTTAGTGAACACTCTCTGATGAGGTACAATTAAAAAAGGTGTAAGTTTCCCATGTGCCTAGGCCCACTCACTCTATTTCCATGTGCGCAGCACAGAAAGAGCTGACGAAGACAGATCGGACGATCGGTGAGGGAAAAAAAGAGTACAATCCAAACTAAACATAAATGAGAAATGATATAGGGGATGTCGATTAAATAAACTAAGACAACTGAGAACATACCTGATGGTGTACTATTAAAAAGGTGTTAGTCTCCCAAGTGCCTAGGCACACTCACTTTCTGTACAATGCAAAATTATACATATGTTCACATACCTATGCAGACCTTATTTAATCCCCAACTTATATAATAAATCAAAATAGATTACATTAAATACTCGTTTATACGTTTTATGACCTGAGGGACCCTGGTACATGATCCTCACCTCTCCGCTGATGGTCGATTTTTAGCAGAAGACAGCAGCGACACCATAGTACCCTCATCATCAATGGAACTCTTGTGGAAAGAGTGAGGACCTTCAAGTATCTGGGCGTCCACATCGCAGAGGACCTGACATGGATTGAACAAATTCAAGTTCAGTCCAAAAAGGGCAAAGTAGCGCCTGTACCATCTCAGACAGCTGAGGAAGTTTGGGGTCTCTCCAATGATCCTGAGGACCTTTTACTCCGGCGCTGTGGAAAGCATCCTCATGCAGAACATAACATCATGGTTTGGGAGCAGCTGTGTTCAGGACTGAAAAGCCTTGCAAAGGGTGATTCATGCAGGAGAACACTGCTGCAGGTCAGCCCTCCCATCTCTGAAGGACATTTACAACAAGAGATGAAGGACTAGATCTATAAAGATCATAAAGGACTCGTCCCACCCTAGTAACAGCCTGTTTCGGCTGCTCCATTCAGGGGAAAGGTTCAGGAGTATCATGGCCAGGACAAAGAGACTCAGAAGGAGTTTCTATCCTAAGGCCATAAGATTCCTTAATCAGGTCATGCCAACCCATCTTTTATATCCTTTCTTGCACTCATTCAAGGACTGATCACTCAACAGTGCCACTGCTGTTACTGTTGTTGGGACTTGATACATTTTCTTTTTCTTTTTTACATAACCGTCACACACTTGCACTTTCTGGACAAAATTTGCACATTCTTAAGCTGTAAATTGTAAAATTGTAAACCTAGATAATACCTTCTTTGCAATTCTAACTTTATTCTTATTTATTTTATAACTTAACTTGTAAGGTTTAATTCTCTGTAGTCTGAAAAGGTCGGTACAGGATGCATTTCACTGCTGGGGCCGATCACCACTAATGGGAGCAGAGTTTTAAACGGAGCAACCACGGGTGGTTGTTGCGGAGTATTGTTGCCATTCACGTGAGCCGTACCAAGCATTTACTTGTCTTTTGTCTTTCCTTGTTGCATTCCCTGCTTGCCTGCCCTTACCTGCCGTCCTCGCCTGCCTCGTCCGTCATCCCCGATCTTCCTCCGTGGTTCCTGCTTCTTGTTTGCCGTCCCGTACCGTGTGTTCCTGTAGGACTGACTTCACCGGCATTCGACTCCTGACAATCCTCTAGACTACAATTTTGGCTCAGTGATTTGGCTTGTACACACCCCCTCCTCCAAATAAACCAGCGGGTGTCCCGCAACCCGGGATTCACGTCTGTCTCCTTGTTCTGCTCTGACAGCTATATCTCGGAGCACGCAAATATATGTAAATTTAAAGAACATCATTAGCTGAAGTGTTTGAATTTTTACATGTCTAGAGGGTAAAAAATTCCATATTGAAACATGCCATCTAAAACCATCATTCGGAAACCCATCAACGAGAAAAGTTAAGCTTCATTGCGAAATATAATTCGAGTTATTTAAGTAATCATATTTGCATTCTGTAAAATTCAATGCAAAGATTATACATTGAAGACAAACATTATTATGAAATAATAACTTTTACTGAATTATTTTAAAGTAAAAGGACACATTTAATTAATTATTGAAACATTTATGTATTCATTTATTTATAGATATATTTCTGCATTTCAGTATATTTCAGTATTTCAGTATTATGGCATTCCATACAACTCTGCTTTTGATCACTTCCTTATTCTAGCCTCATTTTCCTTTCCCTTATTAAAATTTCATAATTTAATATTGAAACAAACAACAAATACAGGAAGTAAATTAACTTAGCCATTTAAATAAAGTCTCAGGCTTGGGGCCTTATGGCTTGAATTTCTATCTACTGGAAAACATGGGTCTTATAAAGTAAAGAAAAATTACACACAAAAAACTACATAAACCAGCTGATGAATTTATCAAACACATTGGGCTATTTTGACGATCTAACACAAAGTGTAAAGTGCAAGGCGCAGCTAACATTTATGGGCTCCAGCTCCAGTGCAAAGTGTAAAAAGGTTGTCCTAACTCTCATAATTATTCAGATCCATGTCTTGGCCATAACATAAAATGAACCAATTGGAATGGCACGTCACCTCACCTTTAAAAGGCAGGGGCGCATGAGCTACAGTAGATTGCCATTATAATGCTGTGTTTACCTAGCAAACCAGATCAATTTTCAGCTAAGGAAAAGGACATGCTCATGTGTGAAGTGAAACAACGCTAGCACATCATCTACAGGAGCGGCACTATTCCATCTAAGCCTTTCGAGGTGAAACAGGCGTGGCATGAAGTAGCAGCAAGTATGTCCTCATTTTCTGGCATCACCAGATCATCCGTGCAGTGCCGAAAGCGGTAAAATCATGTCAGTAGATGGGGAAAACAGAAGCTTGCTGCTGAATGAGCACAGCAATTGGGAAAGGGGACATAATTATGCTTGTGTGTTTTTTTTATAATTTAATTTTGGGTCTGCAGTTCGCAAAATATAAATAAAAGTGTAATCTTTGTTCAAACAAAACACAACGTCCAGTTTATTAAGGTGTTTTAAAATGTTCAAATAAAAGGCAATAGGGCTGTTTTCTACATCTCACAATTTATATTCCTTACCAAGCTACAGACAATTCAGCTCTTCTGTCAGCTGATCCCTCTTTGCCCATGCTGCTGCTGATGCACACTCCTTTGTTGGCATCGGCACCCACAGTTCAGCATCGCGCCTTCTAAAGTCCTCTGATGTATCCTCATTTATGTTCAACAGACATCCATCAGGCATGGCAATGTTATGCAACATACAACATGCCACATAGAATGCTGCGACCTTCTGAGGGCTGTATTGTAATGTTCCACCTGATTTATCTAAACATCTGAACGCATTTTCAGCAATCCAAATGTCCTTTCAACGCACCACATAAATACCGTTTAATAATGCGCTACTGACTTTAGACGCGGTATTTGCGGGTCATTTCGCTGCCTTAAAATAGCAATACACCAACAATGCGCCCAGTCATGCCTCATTTAAAAAACAGCACTCCTGTTTTAACGACGTGCACACATGCCATGATAATGAAGAATGTGCAGGCATGAAACTATCAAAACCATTTTGCGTTGCACTTTCTGCCGGTGCAAAATAAGGCCAGTAAGCTATTTTCTGCAAACCTAAGAAGTTATTCAAGTCAAATTACTTAAAATTAGGTCAAATGCCATGATCATTGGCATTATTAGGTCCGA
>JAAGVU020000040.1:122820-137350 GCA_011763525.2 Mormyrus iriodes
GCCCACCCCCCCGCTGCCGGCCCCCCGCCCGCTCCCTCCTTGCGGTACTCTGCTCGCTATCGTGTTGACACCCCCCTGCTCCCCCCCACGCTGCTGGGCCCCCCGCTCGTTCCTCCGTTACCAGCCCCCCGCCAGCTCCCATGCTTCCGCCGCCCCACCCGCACAGTCGATTCTGTGATCGCATCAGCGGTTTGTCAGCTTTCGTGGGGCACCCTGCCAACTTTTCTTTCAAACCTCTTTGCTGCTATCTTTTATGAACCGCCAGACTCGGTGCACTGCTCTGGCACTTCAGTGTAGAATCTAACACCATCTGGCTGTATCCTCATCACAGGAAAGCACCCTGGCAGGTCTGTGCCGCGGGCCCGGTGCCTTCTAGTGTGGGTGAGATGCTGACCACACTAAGCAGTCAGCATGCATGCTTTATTGAACTACAGCCACGGTGTTAGTTAATAAGAGAAGATTTCTGTTTTTTTAATGGATTTTCCTTGCATTTAGCTTTTGGCAGCATGCAGCACGCAGCACAGCGACCCTTATTCTTGCTTTTTGTTTGCTGCAGTACTGGTCTCAGGATTCATTTATTTCATTGGGAAAAATTATTGCATTTGTTGGGAAGTGTTGTTGGTATCAACCTCTTGTTATTCCTGACAGCAGGTCAACAGTCAAAGCAGGGTAAGTTTATTTATACAGCACAATTCAGATGCAAGGCAATTCAAAGTGCTTTACAGAGAGACAGGGACACACTCACATAGAAGACATTAAAAACACATTTAAAAGATGATCAAAAACAAGAACCTAAAACCCAAAACAACTAAAAAATAGTTATAACCAAGAAGAAGTTGCATTGTAGTGTATGAATAAACTCCCTGCTATTTGATTTATCGAAAAGCTGCAGCAGTCGGTCACATCTTAAGCCCCGAGGGTCAGCGGACCTCAAGGCTGAAGGAAGCTTGAAGCCAGGCAGGCAGTACAGAGACTGAACGCTGCACAGTGAACCTCTCCCAGATGACTTCAGGGCTCTGAATGCTTTATAACGTATAAGTAAATCAGTCATTCCGGTTTTGAGGATCTGGTACTGAGCAGATAAGTGACAGTCTCCCTCTGCAAAGTGCTAATCATCAGCAGTGTAAATATGTACATTAAGACTAATCCTAGGGACTTTGGTTCTTCATAGTAATGCTTGCCTATTCAGGCAGCCTGCTGGCTCCACGGGAAGCACTGTGACCTCACCCCCCCCCCCCACTGTCTGTGTGGATTTTGTGTGTTCTCCCCATGCTTCCTCTGTGTTCCCTGTCTCATCCTGCAGTCTAGTGAGGCTTATTGGTGTGTCTGTGGGTTTGTGCCATGGGTGGCCAGTCTGATCTGGACCAGGCCCCAGGCTCCCACCGCCCGAGGCACCCCAACGAGGATGAGCTGTTAAAAGACAGATACATGGGTGGCTGTCTGGTCGCCTTAAAAAGTAGAACTTGATGCAGACTTTTAGGGCTCTTATATATAATGGATAGTTTGTTATGCTCATAGTATTTCTCATTCCATCTCATGGACTTATCAGCAGATATCTGTAAATCCAGTTATGATGCATTGTAACGCTCTCAATCCATCATACTGTAGGAAAATCGGAAATCTTAGGCTTCCTTGTTTTTCTGTGAAAGTTGAGAGGCAGAGCATGCGTGCAGGGCATGTGGCTGTGCTGCATTTAGGCTGCAATCCCTGATCATGGGGCTTCCCCATCCCGGCATCTTGCTCGTGTAGCTCCTTATACTGCCGGCCTTTTAGACACCATGCTGGAATGATATTGATCTCAGGCGGAAAGTGAATGAAACTGTACTGAAGAAGGCTCCCAGTGACGGTCTGCCAACTTTTCCAGGAAGCCAGTAACAGTGGAAAAGGCTTTGTAAAGTGTAAAATCTGTATAAAGTGTATGCACATTCTTATTTTGTAGTTTAACCAAAAACAGTTTATCAGTATTGATACGATAGATATCTCATTGTGGTTCATTGGGTGTCTGGAACAGCATCCGGAGCCCTTAAATCTAGTTTGGTGCCCAAGACATCTCGGGGTGGAAGCAGCATCTGTCAAGTCCTTCACTGAGTAACAGAGAGCATGCATTTAGACTGGGAGGGGAATGTGACCTAGGAGGTGCTGTGTCCATACTGTTCTGCACACTAGCAGTGTCGGCCGGGTCATGCTAACTCACACGCGGGTATCGGACTCACTTTTGTCAGCCTCCTCGTGCCATGTCTCTCACATACCGAGGGCCAGACCAGCGCTGTGGCTGAGGGTGGGCTGGCTTCGGTCCGGAGCAGGTGAGGTGGCTCCACGGGGCCAGCTGGGCTGATGACTGTGCTCCTGTTCCCGCTCCTGCTCCTGCTCCTCCTCCCCCTGCAGGAGCAAAAGTTCTGCCAGCGCTATGACCAGTTGATGGAAGCCTGGGAGAAGAAGGTGGAGCGCATTGAGAACAACCCACGGCGCCGGGCCAAGGAGACCAAGGTGCGGGAGTACTACGAGAAGCAGTTCCCTGAGATCCGCAAACAGCGGGAGCTGCAGGAGCGCATGCAGAGGTAAGGGGCAGCCTGCACACGTGTGTGTCCATTTGTAGGGCATGTGTCGGCGCAGTGCTGACCATGGAGGGCCTCCTTTCTCCAGCAGGGTGGGGCAGCGTGGGGGGGGACTGGCGTCTTCAGCTGCCCGCAGTGAACATGAGGTCTCTGAGATCATCGACGGCATCTCCGAGCAAGAGGTAAGTTCCCGCGTCTTATGCCAGCGGCGTAAACGGTGCAGTTATCGGCTCCGCCATCAGTCACTTTCCCATTCACTTCCTCATTCCCCCATGACCTTTCACATACTGTCCCAGAAGCACTCATGCCCAGTTGCAACTTGTGTCCTGGCACATGATGAAATCCTGCCATGTTACTGTTATTATTGCCGCTGCTGTTATTGTACTGCTGGGGTGTCATTTTTACACCGTTTTTTACCAATATATGGTGTGTTTTCCCTGGGCCGTTTCTTTCCCTCTGTCCCATTTCGCGCCCACAGAACTCAGAGAAGCAGATGCGCCAGCTGGCAGTGATCCCCCCCATGCTTTTCGATGCCGAGCAGCAGCGCATCAAGTTCATCAACATGAACGGCCTGATGGATGACCCTATGAAGGTGTACAAAGACCGGCAGGTGATGAACATGTGGAGCGAGCAGGAGAAGGACACCTTTCGAGAGAAGTGAGTGGCCTGGTGCTCAGTGTACAGCTTTGTGTGGAAGGTTACAGCCTGTCACTGAAATATATGGATGTGCATGGGCTATGGCCCGTTGCTGAAATCTGTGTATTTGGATGGGCTATGGCCCGTCACTAAAATCTGTGTATGTGGATGGGCTACAGCCCATCATTGAAATCTGTGTATGTGAACGGGCTATGGCTTGCACTGAAATCTGTATATGTGGATGGGTTATGGCCTGTCATTGAAATCTGAATATGTGGATGGGCTGTGGCCCATCATTGAAATCTGTGTATGTGGATGGGCTATAGCTTGCACTGAAATCTGTGTATGTGGATGGGCTGCGGCCCGTCACTGAAATCTGTATATGTAGTTGGGCTCCTGCCAGGTGTAAATGAGCAGTATGAGGGTTGGTCATGTCCTAAGACTTGGGTTGCACTTGTTTCTAGTCAGTCATTGGAAGCTTAGCTTAGCACCACAGTTACGTATCATTCCCTTTGGACAAAGGTATTCAGCCAATAATTAAATGTTTTATAGGTAATTAGGGGCACTGGAAGTGTTTTAGGTTGCTAGGCAGTACAGGTGGATAGTCAATACTTGTGTACCATAAGCACTTATGTAAGTTCCTCTGGCTCTGGGCGTCTACCAAATGCTGAAAATGTAAATGCATATACGCTATATGGACAAAAATATTGGGACACACCTCTTAATCACTGAATTTAAGTATTTCATTCAGTCCCATTGCCACGGGTGTATAAAATTAAGCACCTAACCATGCAGTCAGGGTTACAAACATTTCTGAAAGAATGGGCCGTTCTGAAGAGCTCAGGGAATTCAAGCGTGGTACAAAAGTGTGGTCCTAGCATACCACCTTTGCAATAAGTCAGTTTGTGTAATTTCTTCCCTGCTAGATATACCACAGTCAACTGTAAGTGGCATTATTGACAAGTGGAAGTATTTGGGAATAACAGAAACTCAGCCATAAGTGGCAGATTATGTACAGTAACAGAGCGGGTCGCAGAGTCGCCGAGGTGCATAGTGCGTAAAAGCCACCAGCGCTCTGTTCACTCAGTAACTGCAGAGTTCCAAACTTCCTCTGGAATTAACCCCAGCACAAAGATTGTGTGCCAGGAGCTTCATGGAATGGACTTCCATGGCCAAACAGCTGCATGCAAGCCTCACATTACCAAGTACAATGCCGAGCATCGGATGGAGTGGTGTAAAGCACATTGCCATTGGACTTGGGAGCAGTAGAAATGTGTTCTGTGGAGTGATGAATCACTGTCTGGCAGTCTGATGGATGACTCTGGGTTTGGCAGAGACCAGGAGAACGTTACCTGTCTGACTGCATTGAGCCAAGTGTAAAGTTTAGTGGAGGAGGGATAATGGTGTAGGGTTGTCGTTAAGGAGTTGAGCTAGGCTCCTTAGTTCCAGTAAAGGGAATTCTTAATGATTCAGCATACCAAGACATCTTGGATAATTCTATGCTTCCGACTCTGTGGGAGCAGTTTGGGGAAGGCCCTTTTCTGTTTCTGCATGACTGTACCCCAGTGCACAAAGCAAGGTCCATAAAGATATGACTGGGTGAGTTTGGTGTGGAAGAACTTGACTAGCCTGCATAGAACCCTGACCTCATCCCCATCGAACACCTTTGGGATGATCTAGAACAGAGAATTGCGAGCCAGGCTTTCATATCCAACATCAGTGCCTGACCTCATAAATGCTCTTCTGGATGAATGGGCAAAAATTCCCACAGACGCATCCCAAAATCTTGTGGAAAGCCTTTCCAGAACAGGGGCAGCTGTTATAGCTGCAAAGGGGGGACCAGCTTCTTATTGAAGCCTATTGAATTAGAGTGGAATGTCATAAGTTCCTGAAGGTGTAATGGCAGGTGTCCCAATACTTACAGTCATGGCCGAAATTATCGGCTCCCCTGGAATTTTTCCAGAAAATGCACCATTTCTCCCAGAAAATTGTTGCAATTGCAAATGTTTTGGCATACACATGTTTATTTCCTTTATGTGCATTGGATCAACACAAAAAAGCAGAGAAAAAAAGCCAAATGTGACATCATTTCACACAAAACTCAAAAACTGGGCCAGACAAAACTATTGGCACCCTCAACTTAATATTTGGTTGCACGCCCTTTGGAAAAAATAACTGAAACCAATTGCTTCCTATAACCATCGACAAGCTTGTTACACCCCTCAACTGGAATTTTTGACCACTCATCTTTTGCAAACTGCTCAAGGTCTCTCAGATTTGAAGGATGCCATCTCCCAACAGCAATTTTCAGTTCTCTCCATAAGTGTTCAATTGGATTTAGATCCGGACTCATTGGTAGCCACTTCAGAACTCTGCAGCGCTTTGTCTTCAACCATTTCTGGGGGCTTTTAGAGGTATGTTTGGGGTCATTGTCCTGCTGGAACACCCATGACCTCTGACGCAGACCCAGCTTTCTGACACTGGGCCCTACATTGCGCCCCAAAATCTTTTGGTAGTCTTCAGATTTCATGATGCCTTGCACACAGTCAAGGCACCCAGTGCCAGAGGCAGCAAAACATCCCCAACACATCTTTGAACCTCCACCATGTTTGACTGTAGGTACCGTGTTCTTTTCTTTGTAGGCCTCATTCCATTTTCTGTAAACAGTAGAATGATGTGCTTTACCAAAAAGCTCCACCTTGGTCTCACCTGTCCACAACATGTTCTCCCAGAAGGATTTTGACTTCCCCAAGCACATTTTGGCAAACTCCAGTCTGGCTTTTTTATGTTTCTGTGACAGCAGTGGGGTCCTCCTGGGTCTCCTGTCATAGCGTTTCATTTTGTTCAGATGTCGACAGATAGTTCGAGCTGATACTGTTGCACACTGAGTCTGCAGAACAGCTTGAATTTGTTTAGAAGTTGATCAGGGCTGTATATCCACCATTTGGACTATCCTGCGTTGCAGTCTTTTATCAATTTTTCTCTTCCGTCCACGTCCAGGGAGATTAACTGCAGTGCCATGTGTTGTAAACTTCTTGAGTATGTCGCGCACCGTGGACAAAGGAACATGAAGATCTCTGGAGATGGACTTGTAGCCTTGGGAACGAAAATTGTGGAAAAATGTCAACAATCTCAAGTCCTCAGACAATTCTCTGTTCTTCTTTCTGTTCTCCATGCTTTGTGTGGCACACAGACACACAGCAGAAAGGTTGAGTCAACTTTTCTACATTGTAACTGGCTTAAGGAATGATTGCTATATTGCCACCACCTGTTTCTTGCCACAGGTGAGTTTAAACAAGCATCATATGCTTGAAATAAAACGATTTACCACAATTTTGAAAAGGTACCAACAATTTTGTCTGGCCCATTTTTGGAGTTCCGTGTGATATGATGTCAAATTTGGCTGTTTTCTCAGATTTTTTGCTGTTAATCCTGTGCACATAAAGGAAATAAACATATGTATGCCAAAACATTTGTAATTGCAATAATTTTCTGAGAGAAATGGTGCATTTTCTGGGAAAATTCCAAGGGTGCCGATAATTTCGGCCATGACTATACATCCATATCGTGCAGCTGATTTTGTTTAGTGAAACCAATTTCATTTTCACGCGCACAGTCTTTGCTGTAGTGCCCCCTGCTGGCTCATCCCTGTTTGAGGCCTGCAATGAATCCCAAAAGCTCACTTCTGAGATCCTACAGGTCTGGTGAAATGGAGCTGATCACATTAGTCTTTGTGAAAATATGGCAAGAGCAGAAAGGGCAGACTGACCAGTGTGAGCCTTCAGCAAGGGCCTATAAGGGTGGCTGTACACTGCTGTGACATCCCTGCTGCCAGCTGGGTGGCGGGTACCCGACATGTGAGCTATTGCCAGGTGAGATCCTCTGCACATTGTGCGGTTTATGATGGATTCTCCTCTGGGTTATCAGAATTACAGTGAAAGCCTCTCTCTGATGATAAATTTACAGGTATAACTTTACTCATGTATCTGTGTTCAGACCAGACTTGTGGATGAAACAGCTTAGACAAGCACAGCTTGTCCTTTTACTGGGCAGGGAGACCTACTCTAGTACATCTCTGATATCAGCCTTGCCATTAAAGTACAGGAGGTCATACAGATGGTGCTGTACCTTTCCTTCTCTCTATGTATTAAAATGTCACGTAGTTGGGTTTACCTGCACGTATATCTGTTTCCCTACAAAAGATTAAATAGGCCTTCAGAGGACATGATGCCCTACTGTGGGGTGCACCAAATGAACACGACTTTGTACTGCCTTTCAAAGCTAACATAACGGCGCCTTTTCTTCTTCTCACTGTTCTTCTCCTTAATGGTCTCCTCCTTGTTCCTGCCCAAAAACAGGTTTATTCAGCACCCGAAGAACTTTGGTCTCATCGCCTCCTTCCTCGAGAGAAAGGTACATGCTCTCCATGTGGGTTCATTTCAGGCTCTAGAAGATAAATATGACTGTGGTATATAATAGGAGGTAGCTGAACAGTTAACCTTAAAGTGCAATTATGAGAAATGTTACATGTAGAGTAAGAGATGGTTTACAGTCTCGTGACGAGGCCAACTCTCAGGCAGCACTGCAGCTGGCGCGCTCTTTGCTCTGATTATGGAATCGTACCGCTTGTCCATGCAGGGTGGGAATTGGCAGAGACTTCCTGAGTCAATATTGGGGGGCAGCGTGTGGCTCAGTGGGCTAAGCCTCTCATGCCTGTCATGGGAAGGTCGCCGGTTTCAGCCTGGCCCCTTGAGCAAGGCCCTTAACCTCCAGCTCCCTGGGCGCTGCTGTGGGTGGCTGCCCTTCACGGCCAGCTTGCTCTCACCTACAGAGAACATGTTGGGGGAGGTGTAAAGAGAATTTCCCCATGGGGACCAGTAAAGTATCTATTATTATTAGTAGTAGTATTATTATTATTATTATTATTATATCAATATTCGTTTGCCGGTTCGGTATGTATTGTGATTTTTTATAGTGTTTGCTGACGAGCAGTTTAGGTCTGCATTTGAAGTAAAGACAAGGGCCATGATGGTACACATATTTGTTCTGTGCCTTTCGCTTACATAATTTTTGGTTCTGAATGCTCAGTGAAATGTATGAATATATTTATTGATCTAAGTATGTTTTCAACACAGACGACATTGTGCTAATAGTGGCTGTGAGCTGTTTCCAGCTACTGCTGGAGAGCTGCACAGGCCCTCCCACATCTCACAAATCAGTAGCTTGGACCATTTTGGTTTTCCGCTAAATTAACACTGGAGAGAGTAGTTGAAACACATCCGGCACGCTAACCTGTTTGAGAAAAGACACCCGAGTGTGTGTTTACGCTGGCAGCAAGGCAGAAGCAGCCACTGCAAGTTATGGCGATTTTCCACTGGCACAGAGGAACTGAACCGTACCCGAGTAGTTATAGCACGGTTCCAGGTCGCTCTGGTTTATAATCTCTTCTGTTTTTTTTTAACAACATTGTCAATGGAAGAGCGAATTAAACGTATTTGTATGATTATATTTTTTTAGCTTCTATTTTGTATTCATTTTGTATTTATCAATGCACCTTTGGGGTTGTCATAAACGATTAATCCGTAATTTCGTTGTGTTATACAATGACAATAAAGTGCTTGACTCTTGAATGTTCCACTGCAGAACGGTCAGCAGTGACGTAAAACCAGAGTCGCTTATTTACTGTTAACACAGTGCACATCATGATTTACTATGTACTGATTTCCAAATTTTCTAGCGCATCTGTAAAAATTGCTGTAAGCACCAAAAGCTAGCAGAATTAGCATTACCTTGCAGAATTTTGCATTACGAATCCATTCTGTTCAGCTCCTCTATAGTACTTCTTTAAGTAGGTGGTTGGAAATTTTCAAGTTCCAATTTGTCGGGAATGCACCGATACATCACAGTGTGCAATACTACTGTTAATGAATAATATACAGAATATGCCCATTTTTCTTTCAGATAAACCATGCAAATTGACGCAGATCACTGGTATCTCCCTGCATTTCGACCAATCAGATGGTAGTGATGCAACCAGCTCAGTTTAGTCACGCTTTCGGCCGATGTCAGTGTGGGTACGGCACGAGTGCGGCTCACATAATGTACAGTGGGAAGCAGCCAGTTGGTGGTACATCTTGAGTATGGCTTGATTCTTGGTGACAGTGGAAAAGTGCCGTTAGTCTCCATGTGGCATTTAAGACGCTTTTGCTGGGAAATTCAGAACGAACTAAAAAAACAATGACGGCTGTGGAGGTGTTTGTTGCTATAGATACGTGCCCATTCTCGCTGGGAGAGGACACTGGATTTAGTTCATGATGATGATGATGATGATGTCATCTCACTTTTGAATTTTTTATTTATTTTCATATTTATTTGTACTGTGCCAATGAACGCCTCTTAGGTTTTGTTATTTAGTCAAGTCCATAGACGCATTACCTTATGTTTAGTTTACAGCTGTTCCTCTATTGTGTTTGCAGTTTTAATAATTTCGAAACAGATTCTGTTTCCCCGTAATGCCAAAATTGAACTGAACCGTGAACCCAAGCAGATAGCCATAAAATGATTCCCAGGTATTGGTCTACTTTACTGAATCCAAATTTTGCCCAAAATTTAGGGAAAATCTCCGCACAATTTTGCTCGTTCATGATTAGGGTTTGGTATCATTTGGGTTTTTTACGATACCGATCCTAAAAATACTTTTAAAACAGTGCTGGTGCCTGAACCGTTGCTTAAAAAAAAAGCACACAACAAAGGTTAATTATATTAAAAATTTTATTTCTAAGGCAAATTTTACTTAAAATTGACAAATGGGCTTATACTTAAATTCTCACATAGTAAACCTTACCCAACAATAATTTGACGACATATATCTTAACCGCTGTGTACATGGGACTTTCAGGAAACACTATATTTTGGGTCTTTAGTGACCAGGTATATGTGTGTGTGTGTGTGTGTGTATATATCACACCTACGGGCAATTTGGCAACTCCAATTAGCCTCAGCATGTTTTTGGACTGTGGGGGGAAACCGGAGTACCCGGAGGAAACCCCACGACGACACGGGGAGAACATGCAAACTCCACACACATGGACCCCAGGCGGAGACGTGAAATCTGGTCCCAGAGGTATGAGGCGACAGTGCTACCCACTGCACCACCATGCCACCCCGTGAGGGAACTTCTAATGTTTTTACTTTACTTCAGTGATATTCTAATTAATTCTGACTCAGGGAGGCGAAGTAATGGGGAAAAAACATTTTTGTTTATAAACATAGCCATTAAAAAGCGTAGATAAAAATTTACAATGTTGCCATTAGCGACCCTTTACTTTTTTTTGCCAATGAATGACCTAAGTGAATTTTAGCCTGTTTTGTCATAAATTTGGTAGTAAATTTTTGAGGATGAAAAGTACATGACATACCATGGGAACAATTTTCACACTGAATCATATGACTCCAGGGGAGCTGTAAACATGACGTCCAGGTTACTTGTGACTTGAGGTATATACGCAAATCCATCCATCCATTTTCTGCCGCTTATCTGGGGTCGGGTCGTGGGGGCAGCAGTCTAAGCAAGGATGCCCAGACCTTCCTCTCACCAGCCACCTCTTCCAGCTCCACCATGGGAATTCCAAGCCGTTCTCAGGCCAGCCGAGAGACATGATCTCTCCAGCATGTCCTGAGTCTGCCTCAGGGCCTCCTTCTGGTTGGACATGCCTGAAACACCTCCCCAGGGAGCCGTCCAGGAGGCATCCTAGATAGATGCCTGAACCACCTCAACTGGCTCCTTTCGATGCAGAGGAGCAGCAGCTCTACTTTGAGCCCCTCCCGAATGTCTGAGCTCCTCACCCTATCTCTGTGGCTGAGCCTAGCCACCCTGAGGAGGAAGCTGATTTCGGGCACTTGTATCCGCGATCTCATTTTTTCAGTGACTACCCAGAGCTCCTGACCATGGGTGAGGGTAGGAACATAGATCGACCGGTAAATTGAGAGCTTCACCTTCTGGCTCAGCTCCCTCTTCACCAAAACATTACTGCCGACGCTGCACTGATCCGTCTGTTGGTCTCTCGCTCCCTTTTTCCCTCACTCATGAACAAGACCCCCAGATAATTGAACTCCTTCGCTTGAGGCTGTAGCTCGTCCCCCACCAGGAGAAGGGCAGTCCACCTTTTTCCGGTCGAGAACCATGGCCTCAGATTTGGAGGTGCTAATCCTCATTCTGGCTGTCTCACACTCAGCTGCAAACCGCCAGAGTGCCCGCTGCAAGTCACAGCCTGATGACACTAACAGGACCACATCATCTGCAAAAAGCAAAGACATCCTGAGGCCCCCGAACCATACCCCCTCCACCCCTTGGCTATACCTAGAAATTCTGTCCATAAAAGTTGTCAACAGAATCGGTGACAAAGGGCAGCCCTGGCGGAGTCCAACACCCACCGGGAACGAGTCTGACTTACTGCTGGCAATTCGAACAAAACTCTTGCTCCGTTTGTACAGGGACCTGATGGCCCACAACAACGGACCCCGTACCCCATACTCCCGGAGCACCCCCCCAGAAAACTCCCTGAGAGACACGGTTGTATACCTTTTCCAAGTCACTCCCCGCCTTTTCCACCACATGTAGACTGGTTGGGCAAACTCCCACGAACCCTCCAGTATCCTTGTGAAGGTGATGAGATGGTCCAGTGTTCTGCGACCAGGATGGAATCCGCATTTTTCACCCTGGATCTGAGGTTCAACCAATGGATGGACCTCCTCTCCAGTACCTCGGCATAGACCTTCCCAGGGAGGCTGAGGAGTGTGATCCCCCTGAAGTTGGAACACATCCTCCGGTCCCCTTTCTTAAAGAATGGGACCACCACCCCAGTCTGCCAATCCAAAGGCACTGTCCTCGGCGTACACGCAATGTTGAAGAGGTGTGTCAGCCAGGACAGCCCAACAACATCAAGAGCTTTCAAGAACTCAGGGCGAAACTCATCCACCCCCGGAGGCCTGCCACGGAGTAGTTGTTTGACTTCTTCAATGATCTCAGCCCCAGAGATAGGCAAGTCCTCTTCCGAGTCTCTCAGCTGTACTTCCTCCAAGGAAGGCATGTCAGTGGGATTTAGGAGATCCTCGAAGTATTCCTTCTACCGCCCGACTATATCCCCAGTTGAGGTCAGCAGCTCTCCATCCCTGCTGTAAATAGCATTTTTGAAACCCTGCTTCCCCCTCCTGAGTCACCTGACTGTTTGCCAGAACCTTTTCGAGGCCAACAGAAAGTCCTTCTCCATAACCTCACCAAACTCCTCCCACACCTGGGTTTTTGCCCCGGCAACTGCTTGCACCGCTTCCCACTTGGCCTGCTGGTTCCTGTCCGCTGCTTCCGGAGTCCCACAGGCTAACCAAGCCCTGAAGGCCTCCTTCTTCAGCCTGACAGCTCCCTTTACTGCTGGCATCCACCACCAGGTTCAGTGATTGCCACCATGACTGGCACCAACAACCTTACGGCCACAGCGCCGGACTGCCGCCTCAACAATGGAGCCCCGGAACATGCCCTATTCAGGCTCCATGTCCCCTGACTCCCTCGGGAGAGAAGAGAAGCTCTGCCGGAGGTATAAGTTGAAGATCTCCCAGATGGGCCTCCGCCAGACTCTCCCAGCACGCCCTCACTATGTCATTGGGTCTATCAGGTCTGTTCAGCATCTTCCCCCGTCATCGGACCTAACTCACCACCAGGTGGTGATCAGTTGACAGCTCAGCAGTTGTCTTCACCTGAGTGTCCAAAACATATGGAAGCAGATCTGATTTCAAAATCAATCATCAAACTGCTGCCTAGGGTGCTCTGGTGCCCTTATACTCAAACATGGTGTTTGTTATGGACAATCTGTGATTAGTTCAGAAGTCCTTTAACAGATCACCACCCGAATTATGATATACGCAACTATAAATACAAATAAAAACAGAGCACTTAACGATTTACATGACGTCCCGGTATCAGAGCATTACGTTAACATCCTTTCCAGTGAAATACAGCCACACTTCAGACTGTTTCGATTTAGGCATTTTAGCCGTGTTTAAGGCAGCTACTGGCTAATGTTAGGTGCCTGCTGATATCAGAGCAGGTGTGACGTTACCTAGCGATGGCACGTGAGGTGCAGTGATGCTCCTCAGAGCAGGTGTGACGTTACCTAGCGATGGCACGTGAGGTGCAGTGATGCTCCTCAGAGCAGGTGTGACGTTACCTAGCGATGGCACGTGAGGTGCAGTGATGCTCCTCTTGCCTGAGCACCAGAAGGCAAATATTTTAATCGACAGTATCTAAGTGGCACCAAAATGAGTCACTGAAATCTGTGTTGCAATATGGTCCAGTACCCACCCATATTCATGATAGCACTGCCAGTCCCATTACAGATGTGTCCAGCTGTGTGCAGCTGGCCAAATATGTAGCAGTAACATATGTAACCAGCTTAATTACAGTAACCTAATATGTAAAAATTGCTTTTTAACTCTCGTGGTGAAATAAGAATCTCAACCTCATAGACTCATGATTTACAACTGAATCGATTGCTTCCCCCACCCCTATTGTCCATAATGTTTCATCCTTATGCGTTTGTTTACATTCCAGCTGTGTTTGGTCCTAGGGGCCACAGATGACTTGTGGGATGACAGCTGAATGTTGGAAAGATTTCTCTGCAAGTGTGTGTTTGCGATCCTCCTGGGTCCTGACTTCCTCCCCGCTATTTATTTTACAGACGGTGGCGGAGTGTGTTCTCTTTTACTATCTGACCAAGAAGAATGAAAACTACAAGAACATCGTCCGCAGGAACTACCGGCGCCGTGGACGGAGCCAGGTAACTCATTTCCCAATGCTGCACCCCCCCAAACTGGAACACTGACATGGGCATGGATCTGAGGGCCCTATGCAGGCCAGACTATTACCCTAAGGACTGGCACAGACATTAGTCAAATCATGTCAAGTGGGACTTTATTGTTGTGCCAGCCATACACAGGTATACAGCGGTCCTCATCGCTCTTCCTGTAAGCACCTTTGTGACCGGTTGTCAGGGAGGGGGCTGTCTGATCCCAGCACAGTCTGACCCCAGCACTGACCAAGCCACGGTCCTCATGGATTTTTATTTTACTGGTTTGGTGACTGGCAGCATTCTAGGGTGTGCTCTCCATACGGCCCCGCTAAGAAGGCCCCCTTCATGGCTCTATTGATTAGTTTACATGGCTCTCCACATGGCCCCGCTAAGAAGGCCCCCTTCATGGCTCTATTGATTAGTTTACATGGCTCTCCATACGGCCCCGCTAAGAAGGCCCCCTTGATGGTTCTATTGATTAGTTTACATGGCTCTCCA
>JAAGVU020000040.1:149664-159829 GCA_011763525.2 Mormyrus iriodes
TTCTCTGTGCCGGCAAGGGGATTGTTCTTTGTGCTTGCAGGAGGATCATTCTCTGTGCCGGCAGGGAGATCATTCTCTGTGCCGGCGGGGAGATCGCTCTCTGTGCCGGCAAGGGGAGTGTTCTCTGTGCTGTCAGAGCAAGTATTCTCTGTGATGACGGGGGGATTTTTCTCTGTGCCGGCCGAGCAAGTGTTCTCTGTGATGGCGGGGAGATCGTTCTCTGTGCCAGCAGGGGAATTGTTCTTTGTGCCTGCAGGAGGATCGTTCTCTGTGCGGGCAGGGTAATTTTTCTCTGTGCCGACCAAGCAAGTGTTGTCTGTGATGATGGGGAGATCTTTCTCTGTGCCAGCAGGGAAATTGTTCCTTGTGCTGGCAGGAGGATTGTTCTCTGTGCCGGCAAGGAAATGTTTCTCTGTGCCGGCAGAGCAAGCGTTCTGGGTGCCTAGGAGGGATTGTTCTTGGTGCCGGCTGGGGGATCGTTCTCCATGCCAGAGGAGTGTTTGTTCCCTCTTTCCATGACAGCAGACTGCGTATGTTGGCTTTGTCAGCAAAATGTTGCTTTTGGCAGATGCCAAAGCACACACAGGAAAGGGGGGGGGATGGTGAGGAATGGAAACGCTCTCCAAAGCTCCAGCGCCCTGGCCTGTGTTCCCAGAAGCTCATCCCTCGCGGTGTTGATCAGAAGTGGGAGATGCGTTTCGCTTGCCTTATTTAGCTAAGGCACCTCCTGTGCCCTGCTCCCTCTCTCCACTCCTCTCTTCTCCTTTGACACCTGCTCTCTCTCCACTTGCTCCCTGCAGGATAACCTCTCCTAGGCCCAGTCTGCTGAACTACACCACCCATGATGGGGTCATTTCCGCATCACAGCAGAAGCCCATGGACCTCAAGCAACTCAAGCAGAGGGCTGCTGCCATTCCGCCCATCGTAAGTGTCTGCGTGCGTGCGTGTGTGCGTGCGTGTCACTGGTGGGGGAAGTCTGGCACATGCCTGTTCAAACACACGCCCATTTGCTGCCTAGCTAGTGTGGGTATGAGCTCAGGGGCTGGTTAGGGAAAGTTTGGGAAAATGCCAGCCTCCATATATGGCCCACCAAATAAAACGCATCCCCCCTCAAAATACACAAGCAGGCAGTTGGGCCGCATCTTGTCTGCCATGTCTGTGTCAGGCGTGAGACTGGCAGATTTAACTGCTTTGGCTGCTAGCTTGCCGTTCACTCCCTACGTATGGTGGTTAATAGCTGCCATGAGGCTGTGCTGATACTAATACTCAGTGACTCAGTGGGTTAAACCTCTGTGCTTGTGATCGGATGGTCGCTAGTTCGAGCCCAGCTTCGGCACATCTGTGGGTCCTTGACCAAGGCCCTTAACCCACACCTCCCTGGGTGCTGCTGTGGGTGGCTGCCCTTCCTGGCCAGCAGCAAGTTGGGGGAGGTGTAAAGAGGATTTCCCCCATGGGGAATTATCAATTCCCAATTATAATTATCAATTATAATCATTATTATTATGTTGTAGGCTTGCTTTAATATGCTCATGTAGCAAAGCCTTAACGATGTAGGCTAGCGAGATTCATTTAAATTGTTTATTTTTGTATAGCGTATTTTCATAATATTGTATTCTCTCAAAGCATTTTACTTTATCCCTGCCCAAGTCCCCCAGGGAACAAGTCAGACGCGACAGTGGCAAGGAAAAACTCCCTAGTAGGAAGATAACTTGGGAGGAGCCAGACTCAAAGGGGAAGCCCATCCTCCCATGGCTGGCAGAGAAAATCCAAAACAACAAAGTCTGTATTTATAAAGTAAAATGGTTTATAGTGCAGGTATAAATGTGGAAGGTCCAGTGGAATTTTAGGAGCAGGCAGGCGAGGAAGCTGACTTCTTTGGCGTAAATATCTGGGAGTGAATGAGTATCTGGATGTGAGTATCTTGGAGTGAATATGTGATTACCTGGTAGTGAATATGTGAGTACCTGGGAGTGAATGTGTGAATATCTGGGAATGAATAAATCAGTATCTGGGAGAGAATATTTGAGTATGTGGGACAGAATATGTTAGTGAGGAGTGAGTATGTGAGTATCTAGGAGTGAATTTGTGAGTATCTGGCAGTCAATATGTGAATATTAGGGTGTGAGTATGTGAGTATCTGGGAGTGAATTTGTGAGTATCTGGCAGTCAATATGTGAATATTAGGGTGTGAGTATGTGAGTATCTGGGAGTGAATTTGGGGAGTGATACACGTTGCTATTATATGTCTCCCCAGATGCCAGAGGTTTCTGCACAGAGTGGCCCCTGTTTTGCCGGCGGGGCTGGTGGGGGTGCCAAGCAGCTGGTGCCTCCCCACGCGCTGGCTCTGTACCAGCAGCAGATCACCATGGCACATGAGCTGTCCCAGGATGGCCCTCCGGCTGGCAAGCCTCCACAACAGCAGCTCCATATCCAGCAGGCACCCAGGGACCGCCCTCAGGCTCGGAGCCCCGCCCCCACGGCCCCTGACAAGGATGGTATGTCCTTTGTGCTGCTAACTCTTAAATCAGAGTGGGAGGTTAGTGCCATGTATGGCAATGACTTTAGTCAGTAAAAAAGATACAATCCACCTAACAGATGACAGACAATGACAAAACCAAGGAGGCGGCCTCACTGATCAGCAAAGTACATCTTTTGGCACGTTTTGTTTAATTTCAGCAGCTTTCGTGTTCAGGTGTTGTGACATAGTGGTTCTTAGTCCAATCTGCTAGTCTGACTTGCTAAACTCCAGATCTGCTGAAAGTAAAAACAGAGACAAAGCTGGTGCAGTGAGAGAGACTCACTTTAAGTCTCTGTTTTGCTAATATGAGGAAACAAGTAAGCGAAGGATTAAAAAAAAACGAAGTGGTGTTAAGATTGCAAAACATTTATCTTGATTAGATGGCTAAATTGTGTTATACATGCATAGTAATATGTCATTCTTAATTAAAATGAAATGACCTGACAGCAAATTTAAAAAAAAATCAATGAGTAAGCACAGGCCACACTTTCAAAACCTTCGGCTACTTTGAAATTAATGAAATTAGAACCAAGAACAAATGTGGACTTTGGGGTATGTCCAGGCATCAGTACAGGTAGGGTGTGGGCTGCCCCCCTTAGAGCTCTGCATGTTTGTGCTGCTCCCCAAAGCTCTTATGTAGAGCCTCTGAATGCCTGGCATGAGACAACAGAGCTCCTCCATGAGGCATTGCCCTGGCCACTGGGTCAGCACAGTGAGGAGTGCGGGGACCAGCACTTCTCTGACCGCTGTCCCAGTATGCGCCAGCAGGGCATGGCCACCAAGCAGCCAGTGGCCAACATCTCCATGGTACTGCAGCGAGACAACGCTTTTGTCGTCTGTGTGACTCCGTCTCAGAAATGATGCAGAGGACCCTGATGTTTTTTCTGTAGACAAGCCGAGTGCCTTCTCCCCACATGGGGAGGGCCGGAAGCCAGGGGCAGCAGCAGATGACCTGCGGCCCGCCAGCTCCAGTCGGCCTGTTATTCCCCCCTACCAGCAGTCTCCGCGGGACGTAGGCCGCCTGATCCACGAGCAGCCGCTGCTGCACTACAGCCCCAGTATGTACAGCCCACCTCTCTGAGCAATATTAATGGCCTCCCTGTCCCTGCCCACCCCCCCACCAGCTGCCTCTTTTGAGGTGTTTTATATCTCTTTTCTGCTCTTTCTGTCTAATCCCGTCCAGCATTCCCAGCAGCTGTGCATGGACTCTCCCTCGCTCTGCAGCAGGACGCCGGCCGCCTGGCCTCCACTGCCCGGCCCCAGCCCATTCCAGACCCCCCTCCTCTGATTTCCTCTGCCAAGCCGGGAGGTTCTATCACCCAGGTGAGTGTGAAACCCCACATTTGCGGCAGGGTGCCCCTGGTCTCACTGTGGTCCTATTCTGATTGCCACCCTGCTGTCTGACCAGGGCACACCGGTGCAGCTGCACAGCCCGGCCCATGGCCCTGAGCTCGGCAAGGGCCCTGCAGGGGGCGCGCTCAGCCTGGCGTGGATGGAGCAGAAGAAGCTGGGTGAGCGTCATTGCTGCTGTGTGTGTCTTCCTGTACGTGTTGGCCATGGTGTGCTGTTTTCCCAGAAGGTGACACCCCCACCTCCATCCACAGGACCGTACCCTGTAGTGAAGCAGGAGCAGCTCTCCCCACGCGCTCCCAGCACTCAACCCGAGAACCTGTCCTGCCAGGGCGTCCTGGCAGACCTCACCACGGGCCGCGGTGAGAGCTACCCCCTGCCCACTGGCGTGCCCATCTGCCTGCCAGCCTGCCTGCCCCCCTGCCCGCCAGCCTGCCTGCCCCCCTGCCCGCTAGCCTGCCTGCCGACCTGCCTGCCCGCCAGCCTGTCTGTCACCTGCCCGCCAGGCTGCCTGTCCCCCTGCCTGCCAGCCTACTTGCCTGTTCACCAGCCTACTTGCCTGTCCCCCTGCCCGCCAGCCTGCCTGCCTTTCCCAGTGCCCTCCAGCCTGCCTGCCTGCCTGCCTGCTGGCCCCCCTACCCACCAGCCTGGCTGCCCCTCTGCCTGCCCCTCTGCCTGTCTGCCCCCTGCCCCCCCCGCCTGCTTGTCCTCCTGCCCACCGACCTGCCCCCTTCCCCGCCAACCTGCCTGCTCCCTTGCCCATTGACCTGCCCCCCTGCCTGCCCACTTGCCTGCCCATTGACCTGCCCCCCTGCCTGCCCACTTGCCTGCCCATTGACCTGCCCCCCTGCCTGCCCACTTGCCTGCCTGCCCACCTGCCCACCGACCTGCCCCACTGCCGGCCTTGCCCCCCATTCCCTTTTCTTACCTTGGTCTATGTGCTGCCATTGCAGGGTCTGTGCCAGCAGTCCAGGGTGGGAGCATAACCAAGGGCTTGCCGGGTACGAGGGTCCATCAGGACCCCCCCTCATATCGCGGAGGCTCTATAACTCAGGTAGGCACTGAAAGGGCTATGTTACTGCAGCTTTATACACGGAAAAGGCAAAGAGCAAAGGCAGGCGCAGACTAATTATGGTGACAGGCAGGGCTTGCTGTAATATGCTCATGTAGCAAAGCCTTAATGTTGTAGATCCCTGTAATATGCTCATGTAGCAAAGCCTTAATGTTGTAGATCCCTGTAATATGTTCATGTAGCAAAGCCTAAATGTTGTAGATCGCTGTAATATGGTCATATAGCAAAGCCTTAAGGTTGTAGCTCGCTGTAATATGCTCACGTAGCAAAGCCTTAAGGTTGTAGCTCGCTGTAATATGCTCACGTAGCAACACCTTAATGTTGTACTTTAGCAAGACTCTTTTCAATTCAGGGACAGAGGGCAGTGTGGCAGTGGTGGCCTAGTGGTTTTGGAAGCACACTAATGATTGAAAAGTTGCTGGTTCAAAACCCCAACCAGCAAGGCACGGGCCCCTGATGAAAATTCCAGAAAAATCATGGAATTAAGAATTCACATTTTCCAGACCTGAAAAAGTTATGGAAAAAAATATCCGAAAGATTTGGAAAAGTCATGGGATTTTTGAGAACTATGTTTTCTGTTTTTAAAATTCAACATTGGCAGTATAATGTCTCTCTCAAGCAGTATCCTGATTATACTTTCCGCATCAGCGCAGGTTGTGAGTATGGAAGGCTGTTGAGGCTGAAAACGAAAGAAAAAGCATCTTGACACGGCATTTTTTCCCCTCTAGACACGGCATTTTGCCCCCTCTATATGTCGCAATATGGCACTTTCCTATGGAGCATTGAACGGAGTACCAATTGAAAAACCGTTGGTGTCATTCATTTTTATACCACGTCAACACAGTACATATGTTTGTGTTAAAAAAGATCTTTCAGTACCAAGATATACCTAGACTAATACTTTTCTATTCAAGGGCGAAGAATCTAAGTCAGTCTGTAATGCATTATTATTCGTTGCTGTATCGTGTTTCTTGCATTGTATTCTTACTACCATATGACATTAATTTGGCTTTTAATCATAATCACTGATACAATATGCAAAAAAAAGTAACAATCTGTGCAAGTCGGTGTCATTCAAGTGGGTACTGGAAGGAACACATTTAATATATAAAATAAACACTTTCACAATAGGTATAACGTCATTTCTAGCTTATAATTCCACGCAGGTGCTAACAGTTGTAACACACCCAAGTACCTTCCTTCCTACAAAGTGCACTGTGGCATTATTTTATTATGCTATTAATTATTATTATTATTATAACGTCTGATATTTGAACTTTATACATTCACACAACATGTTGGGTATAAATTATTATTCTTATTATTGTAAGTTATAAGTTATAACATTATTTCATTTTTACTTTAATGTCACATTAGGGTAATTATAACCGCACACCAATAATTTGTATTTTCGCACTAATTTTTCTAACAGTAATTATTGCTTCTTGTTATTACAAATGTACATAAATTAATGACTTTATCAGGTGACAGCTAGACAAGATGGTTAATTGTTCAGCTCAGATGTAAAGTAAACTATGCATCTTTTTTGTGTCTGAAGAAGAGAGAAAAGTGACATGCATGTCTGTAAAATGCCACGCAGTGGGAGGTGCATCCATTTCCAAGGGATGAATGCAAGATCATAACATCTGATTCCTCTGCACAAACTGCATGTTTGTAATGGTGTCATGCGATGACGATCACATAACAACTTGGAACACTGGAGAAGTCAAGAAAAAGTCATGGAAATTTGTTTCCATGACAGCTGCAGTGTGGTGTTTCTTCCCCCGGAGCGACAGGCTCCCAGCTCCAGCCCTGTTCTCCGTTAAACTCTGTGTTTACCCTCTGCTTGGCCAGCCGCTGGCACTGCAGCACATTGCTCTTTGGCTGCTTATGGGGAAACAACAGTTCTGTGACAGTTTCCCATTTTCTGTCTCAGTGGACAACTAAGCAAAAGGGTGAGATACCTTGTCAACAGGGCACAGAGCTCACACGGTCAGCTCACGCGGCCCGCAGATGAATCCGCTATGGGGGAGCATTATGGCCTTTGGTGAACGTGGAGACCCCATCCAGTTACCTGCGGCCGCCCCTGCAGGCTCTGTGCCCCGGCCCTGACCTTTGGCACTGCCCTGCCCTTCACCCACTGGGATCAGGTTTTGTATTGCTGGGATGGACCGTAATCAAAACAGAGAGGAAATGTGATCCAAGCCGACTAATCCGCAATGACTTTTTTTATAACCCACCTCTGGACATGATACAGCGACTCTTATATCCCTTATCTTAACACTAGAACTACCGTTTCCTGCACCAATGAACAACAAACTCCTTTATCTACCGAGCACTTTCGGCCTGTGTGGCCCTTTTGTTTGTGCTAATGCGCTGTTAGTGTTAATAACAGCAGCGGATCTAACACCCTCAGCCAAAAAGCCGTAATGTTCCTAAGAGAGCGGCCGCTCTGTCACGGCAGCGGATCTAACACCCTCAGCCAAAAAGCCGTAATGTTCCTAAGAGAGCGGCCGCTCTGTCACGGCAGCGAATCTAACACCCTCAGCCAAAAAGCCGTAATGTTCCTAAGAGCACGGCAGCGGATCTAACACCCTAAGCCAAAAAGCCGTAATGTTCCTAAGAGAGCGGCAGCTCTGTCACGGCAGCGGATCTAACACCCTCAGCCAAAAAGCCATAGTGATAATAATTCATCCTTTATTGATCCCTGTGGGGAAATTCTCTTTTATGCCTCCCCCAGTTTGTTCTCTGTAGGTGAGAGTAAGCTGGCCACAAAGGGCAGCCACCACCATAGGAGCGCACAGGGAGCTGGGGGTTAAGAGCATTTCTCAAGGACCTGCAGATGTGCCGAGGCTGGGGCTTGAACCGGCAACCTTCTGATCACAGGCACAAAGGCTTAGCTTACTGAGCCACACACTGCCCCGATATGTGTAATAATGTTCCTAAGAGAGCGGCTGCCATGAAATCATAAAGCTGAAAAGTTTTCAAACATAGTATTTGTAAATGTTAGATAAGTAGATGTCATTCATTGTTTCCGCTTTTTAGCAATTGTATAAAGTAATGGTAATTTTTTTTTAATACAAATCAACTTAGGTGAAACAAAAAGTGTATGTTTTCTGGGTTTCTATCGCTCCAACATCAAGTGAGATTCTCACGCTTTCTTATGCTCACGCAACAAATCTGTATCATTCCATTGTAAACCTAAAATTAGCCACATCAAAAGCGTTGGGGCAGTTTGCAAACCCTGCAGACTATTTACACCGTAATAAAACTGTCACATGCATGTAACTGTCACATGCATGTAATTTTCATGCGGACGTGTCTCGAACTGAAAATCTCACTCCAGCCAGCTGACCAAAGTCGGCAGCCCTGCGTTTTATTTGAAATGAACTATATGAACTGAATACGAGAGAGATTACGTGTCACTTTTTGTATCTTTTCGAAATAAGACTGGCTGTATCCAACTGTAATAGCGAGTAAAGTGATCAGTTGTTTCGCTATATATGTTACCATGCAGATTTTATTTTATTACCAATGTGGGATTAAGATTAATTTCACAACATTAACCTATTGAAACCAATACTTAAATCAATGAGCACAAAAACATATGACAAGCACGACTGTATTATGGGTTTTTGGCTTTCTTGGGGTGCTGTGAGGGTTACTGGCTGTCCCATTGTCTTCTTGATGGGTGAGCGATACGCTAAAGCGAGGGCCCAATAACAAGCAGAAAAGGCGCGATGCGCTGAAGTACATCGCTGCTGGCAGTTAAAGGAGGTCCCTGCGGTTCTAGTGTTAAGCACCAGCAGCTTTTTCCTTTATGTCTGAAGACACATTTTGCCTTTTGATTCTGAGTTTTCTTTCAGTTTTACTTGAGGCTAATTTTTTTGTGCCTTTTGTGTATTGCAAGATAGTAGGTCATGTTTCTATGTGTTTGATGATGTGCATTCTGTTTGTATGCTAGCTTGTCTGAGTTACTGTTACTAGGAGGCCTTTGCAGAGGGTTTGGGTGACACTGCGTTGATTTCTGCCACGCAGGGCACCCCGGCTGATGTGCTGTACAAGGCTTCGCGAGACGAGGTGCTCAGCAAGGCCCATGTGGTCTATGAGGGCGTCAGCGGCCACATCCTGACCTATGAACGTAAGTATCACACCGCGCGCGGTCAGGTCAGCTGTGGCTTTTGCTGTTCCTCAGTGCACTGCAGCTCTCTTAGACCTTTACTCTTATCTTTCTGGCATCTGAAGGAATTCCTGCTGTGCTGCTTAATTCAGGGGATATTTTATTCACATGTATCAGGCTGAGTGGCTCCCCGAGGTGCAGCCGCAGATCCCCTTGTGCTGCATAAATAAGTGAGGTCATGTGAACCTGTCAGCCTGTCCAGTTATATCATGTTGAGCTGGCTGAGTTCTCTGCTTTTTGGCCTGTTTGTCTGCAGGGGCAGTGGCAGTGGCACAGACCCCGAAGGAGGAGGGCCGCGGGGAGCTCCTGGGTCTGAAGCGGCCCTATGACGTCATGGAGGGGGGCATCACGCGTGGGCTGCCTCTGCGGGACGCCACAGGCCTGTCTGCTGCCAATTGCGAAGGTATTTTTCTGCTTGGCCCCTGCGCTCAGCAAATCGCCACGTCCCTTTTTTTCTCCCAGGTTTTGCTTTATTCTGTAAGATGCATTCTGACCCGTGACACTGAAATTTCATTGAAATAGCCATTGATTTGACCGGAAGATTTGATTGGTCCGCTGACTGTGAGCCATTCTGCTCTGTCCTCCAGGGCTGATTGAGCGGGTCATGCCGCAGGACCGCCACAGCCCACATTTCAAAGAGTCCCATCACATTCGTGGCTCCATCTCGCAAGGTAGCATGCTGGGGATGGGTGGCCAGGGTCCCGCCGAAGTTTCCTTAGCTGTGGCCTTTAAGATCCCCCCCTCCACCGACAGGCATCCCACGCCTCCTGGACCAAAGTGAGTACCTGAGGCGGGAGGCCAAGCAGATGAAGCGGGAGGGCTCGCCCCCCCCGCGGGGGCCTGACTCTCTGAAGGGGCGTCCTCACGACAGTGCTGTGGCGACCGTCAAAGAAGGGGGGCGCTCAATCCATGAGATACCGCGTGAGGAGTTGCGGCAAGCCCCCGAGGGCTCCATGGGGGCCAAGGCTGCCAAGGAGGGCTCCATAACACAGGTGAGTCTGAGCTGGGTGGATCAAAATTGGATAAAATTGATTGATTGATTGAT
>JAAGVU020000040.1:255080-265560 GCA_011763525.2 Mormyrus iriodes
CTCTTAACACAGCACAACACAACAACGCCTGGAACCACATACTGGTACGGAGCCTAACCCATGAAGGGATCAATTTATTGGTACCTGGCTCTAAAAATAGGACTGTTCATGTATTTGAATACCCCCCGTGTCCCACAGTGGGGCTGTATCCCCTGTCCCTCATGACACCCCACTGCAGTGTCACCCCTGCGATGAGAGTGCAGTGAGCTGAGGTGCAGTGTCAGTGCGTGAGTATAACTGTGTGGATCTCTATAGGAGAGAGAGAGCAAGAGAGAGAGCGATAATGACAAGCACATGTGGAAAATGCACACTGCGTAGTACTGTATGTGTATACTCATTTAGGCTTGCCTGTATGTGCACAAACATATTGGTATCCTTGCTTCTATATGTGTACACGTGTGCTTGTATGTTCATATGGATTTAGCATAAGATCCTTATTGTCATTATATATCTTTATGTGTTTACTTGTATGCACGCATGCATATGTGTTTGTATAGGCTTGTGTCTGGTCACACAAGTGTATTCAGACTTTTCAGATAAAGAAGCAAATACATAAACAAATGCATGGCTAATGTTGCTCTACAGATGCAAAAGCTCTGTGCCCTTTATAATGCCGGCCCCCTCCTCACCCCATGGGAACGCCAGAGAAAAATGCAAGTTCACAAGCATGAGATGTTCCTTCAGCCTGTTCCCTTTTCAGCTGTTTCTCATTGGGCTCCAGCAAAGCCTGTGGCCCCATCCCATCTGTGCCTCCCACATCGTTCCACTCTGCCCCACCCCCACCACCAGCAGCTCCATGATACGTCCAGAGTCCTGCTCCCCTGGTGCCTTTGTGTTTACCATCTCTGGCCCCTTGTTGGCCCTTTAAATAATCCTAAATTGTCACATATACATACATAGTATAGTATACATATATGTTGTTTTTTCCCTCAAAACAACATGCAAAACGTTTGGTGCTGTATTTAGCTGGATAATAAAAGGGAATGACTTTAGGTGAAGTGGGGTTACAGCAGAAGTCTCTGGGATTTGATCATGCAACCTTATGGTCACGGTTCTCTAAGCACTGGGCTGTTGTCACACCTGGCTCCATCCAGTTCTTTGCTTGCTTTCGCCCAGCTCCAGCTCCCCTGCAGCCTGTGATCTTGTTTACCTGGTTTGGTGTATGAGGACTTTGTTCTCAGACACCTGCTGGCAGGTATTGCGTATTCTGCAGCTGTTCTTCTTTCTTTTTGATTACTTTGTTACTTTCTTTTCCGTTCTCATATATGATTATTGCTTAATTCATCACTTTCTGATCTTAATTTCTCATTTTGGATCTGACGTTTCCCTCCATGTTGCCCTTACCAACCCAGCTCATGCATTTGGATCCTCTCCTCATTTCATTATAGGTACCAGTTATCATTTTGTAAAACGTAAAATTTGCAGAGATAAACAACTGTGGCATTGGGGGACTGGCTCCCGTGGAAGGGAGCTCATTGGTATCTCCCAGCATTCTCCACAATATTGTAAATAGGCCCTGTCTGTTTATATTCTAATTAATTGTGTCGCGCTCCAAAAGTGGTTCCGTATGCTGACCGGTATTATATGTGATCCCTGCCCACTCCGTGCATGTCTCTGTTGGGTCTGTAACTGCTTCCCTGTGAGACCACATGTTTAAAGTGGGACTACCCTACAGATTTCCCCCATTGTAAGTGTCTTAATGATGAGAGCTAATTTTGCTCATTAATTTGTCTTATACTGTGAGATTTTGTCCTGTTTAATTGCAGGTCGTAAACAGTCCTTTTAAAGATCAATAATAAAAGTGCTGTCATCTGCTATTAGCTGTTTCTAATCCCTTCATTAAATGGCTGGGTTTGCTGGACAGCACAAAACTTTATCAAGCATGTGACCACAGTGCTGTGTTAGGGCTTCAAACTACAACATTACACATATAGGTTTGCATGCATATCATTTGTGGTGACTTTCCATTCATTTATTTCTTCTCGCTCATCCTCCCTTATCCCCTCATCCTCACTCCTCCTCCCTTATCACCTCATCCTCTCTCCTTCTCACTCATCTTCCCTTATTCCCTCATCCTCACTCCTCCTCGCTCATCCTCCCTTATCACCTCATCCTCTCTCCTTCTTGCTCATCCTCCTTTATCCTCTCTCATCCTCACTCCTCGCTCATCCTCCCTTATCCCCTCATCCTCTCTCCTTCTTGCTCATCCTCCCTTATCCTCACTCATCCTCACTCCTCGCTCATCCTCCCTTATCCCCTCATCTTCTCTCCTTCTCGCTCATCCTCCCTTATCCCCTCTCATCCTCACACCTTCTAGCTCATCCTCCCTTATCCCCTCTCATCCTCACTCCTTCTAGCTCATCCTCCTTTATCCTATCTCATCCTTGCTCCTTCTCGCTCATCCTCCCTTATCCCCTCCCATCCTTCCTCCTTGGGGTGGGACTTGAGGGTGGGACTGGACCGTGTGTTTGCCTGGGGGGTTGCCAACCAGGATCCCATGGCGTTTCGTCATGTGGTGAGTGTGGCAACACCCTGCATCAGTACATGCTCCCCAACCTGACCTGACCTGACCTGATAGATAATTTCAGTCACTGGTGCAATAAGAACTGCCTGGATCTAAATACAATGAAGACCAAGGGGATGAATTCTGTAGGTCTAAGCCCCTCCCTTCAGCCTGTTAACTGTTATGGTTGGGCAGACCTATAAGTCTGTAGGTGTCCACCTTGATGACAGAATGGACTGTCCTGTGAACACAGATATCCTGTACATGAAGGGGCAGAGCAGGTTCTTTTTCCTCAGAAAACTAAGATCATTCAATGTATGTAGTGAAATGCTGTTGTTGTTCTGTCAGACAGTTGTCGCCAGTGTCCTCTTCTTTGCTGCCATTTGTTGGGGAGGCAGTGTGACGGGTAAGAACACTAAGAGTCTGGACAGGTTGGTGACGAAGGCTGGCTCGGTGTTGGGCAGGACTGTGGACTCACAGGGAATTGTGGTGAAAGAGATTATAAGGCACTATGGGCGGAGCTTAGTGAGCGCTCTGATATAGATGACGTCATGGGGGGGCAATATGATTTCCTTATAGGAGGTTGTTTTAAGGAGGTCATGTCTTCCTATCACCTAAATGCATCCTCCCCGATGTGTCCAACTCACACCTGCTCTGAAAGTGTTCCCCACTTCCCATTCGGAAACAGCAGGAGCTTTAATCTGCAAAAAAGACATAAAAGCGGTCAGCCTTATAGGAAAGAGTTTCAGTAGTTTTAAAGAATAAAAAACATTATCCATATCTGTTAATGTTCTGATTTAAATAAGTTTTAAGGAACAAAAGCTTTAGCAGGACGGATTTAAGTGTTTTAATGTCTGGCTCATACGGGCTCATTAACACACAGGCTTCCTATCACCTAATTGCATCCTCCCCGATGTGTCTGGCTCAATAATCTGGCTCTGACAATAATCTGTGTTTAGTGTATCACGTCTCTTAAACCTGGATCTCTCACATGATGCTGCATGACTAGAGGCTAAACGCCTGCAGAATGTGGTTGGTCTGAGTGATAGTGACTTGGTCTCCTTCACAAACCTAACAGAGTTTGAGCAGTTGCTTGGTCTCCTTCACAAACCTAACAGAGTTTGAGCAGTTGTTTGGGGTCAAGATTGTCGTGTGGTACTGCAGCGACAAGACAGACGTTTTTAAGAAGTTTCAGACAACTCCTGTGCCTTGTGACAAAACAATCTTCCTTTATCTCCAAGATGAGAATTATTTTGGCATAAAAAGTTTGAAAGCGTTTTTTGGCGCATCATATGTCTGCGATTATTGCTACACAGCATTCAGCGTTAAAACACAACACATGTGCAAGTATTACTGCAATGTCTGTGTCGGTACAGAGTGTAATAAGTTTCGTTCAGTGTATTTACAGTGTGGGGACCATGGGGCTTTTTGTCGGTCACAGTATTGCTTTGAGCAACACAAGGTCCCAAAAGGCTCAACCTGACAGTAGAGGCGTATACAGCTTGTGTGACACGGTCAAATACTGTGATAAGTGTAACCACAGGTACATTATTAGCAAAAATAAGCCAAAGGTACATAAATGTCCATCTAAAATATGTGTTTTTTGCAACAAGGACTTGATTGCTGAGTGCAAACAGCAGTGTTTCATCAAACAGGCAAAGCTAGAGGAATTGACATGTGACTATCCGGTAGTATCCGGTAAGACACCGCCAAATTATCTACCGTGATTTTGATGGTGTTGAAAACTATTTTGGTCTGATCAGTGCAAAGGTTTCCCCCCCAAGGGCGCTTTATCTGCCAGTGCTTCCTTACAGAGCAGGTGGCAAACTCATGCTTACACTTCGCAGAAGTGTGTGTGTGACGGTGAGAGCCAGACATGCTGCCATCATTCAGATGAGCAGAGGGCACTCTTTCTTTTAAAATTAAGTCTCACAGGTTAAAGTGTATGCATCTTCCCCAGCTAACCATGTTGCAACTTGATTTTTATTTAACTTATGTCCACATTCTTCTTCTAGCAGAGACCTGTATAATCTGTCTGGGCCCCCAAACAACCCAGGGTTTGAAGGCACACAATAAACACGCTTCAAGTACTTGTAATCCATCATGAACCTCTAGCAATAATGACACATGGTTTTAAAAACAGATCATTTTATTTAGCAATATTACATATAAGCAAAAAAAATCCAATCACATTTTTAGAATAAGGTATAGCTCTACGAGTCAATTACTACCAGTTACATATAATCGATACCAATCAACAACTGTATTTAAAAAATACAAAATAACGTTAAACAAATCACACAGTGGTTACTTTTTTAAAAGTACAGAGAGCTTGAGGCACAACAACAAACACCAGCCAGCTGTATCCATTTCACCATTTACCGCCTTTGCCAGACACAGCGATTTGGTGTATATCTCAGAAAGCATTAATCGCGGCATCTACAGCGCACTCATACTCTTTACCTTCAACATCACGTTTCAAAACATGCAATTTCTCATGGACATTTATTTCATCCTTGAGCTCACACATTATTGCCTCGACAGTGCCTTGTACCTTCACAGGCAGCGGCTGTGGGTGAAACATTGCGACAGCTTTCGCCACGACATTTTTTAGCCACAGTCTATACAGTTTCTTGGACAACTTTTAAAATTTGTTAAAAAGTAAAATGCATGGGGATCGTAGAGACACAGCACATCCCAGCACACCCCAGGCAGTCCTCCTGCATGTCCTCCTCGATTATCTGATGGAGAATACAGGCCAGAGTCCCTTTAATTATTTTTATAACGGGGGTTGTGATGCAGCCATCCACAGAGCGTCATTTTCAGGACTGGGTCTCGTGATGTGTCCATGAGGCCAGGGTCCTCATGCCGGATCTCAGCAGCAGGCCAGCGAGCCCACGTAGGACTTCATAGAGGTGGTGGCGGTGGGGACGACATGCCATGTGGGTCCCATGAGGTACTCCGCTGAGTGCCAGCTTCAGAAGGCTCCGGTGATGTGCTCAGTCGCAGACTGAAGGTTGTAGCAGCTACTGGCAGTGGCTACGAGGGGTACCGCAGAGTGTCGGCTTCAGGAGATGGCAGCGACCATGTCAGGCTGGGCGAACTCGGCTAAGCGTTTGCCATTGCACGCAAAAAGGTGAGGTACAAAGGCTTGACTGTCTTGATCACAGGATAGTGAGTTTTAACGTGTATTTAACATGGTTACATACAGTCTTGTCTTATTTTCATTAGCCATCAGAAGTGGGTTGCACTAACGATATCCAGCCGTCAGAAGAAAAAGTCAACACTTCAAAATTTATTCTGTAATTTTTTCCTAATCGATTCCAGATGCGCAAATCTGTTACCCAGAGCCACCTGCTTTCTTTGCCTTGTTGGTTTGCGCAGTGCCCATATAGGCTTTAGCAGAGTTATGGTGTTAAGCCTAGTTCATACTTTACACTTTCCACGTGCGCGTTCTTGTGCTTCCGATGTGGAGACGGTCGACTGCGCGGTAGCTTGTGTTCATAGTGTGATATCACAGTACCATAGTACAGTGTAATATGACCGAATGTGCTCTCCCAACACCCTGACCGGGGGGTGGGGGGTGCCTGTATCTACATGCAGTCGATATCACAGTACCATAGTACAGTGTAATACGACCGAGTGTGCTCTCCCAACACCCTGACTCGGTGGGGGGTTCCTGTATCTACATGGAGCTCATATTACCGAAATGATGTATGAATGCACACCTCTGTCAGTCAGCATATACGACTGCGTAGATATGTGATTCTGCATTTTGGACTGCACAGATATGCAAGTGTGTGCATATTGTTGCTCAGACATGATCCTGTGCCTGCCAAGAGCATGCAGAAAACCTGCCCCAATGACTATGCCCCAGGCTTGGTAGCTGTCCGGTTTTCAGGGCAGATAAACCCTGCCCCCATGTGGGGCAGTGTGGCTTTACGGCCATCAGCATAGAAACCATGAGCTAAGGCTTCAGTAAGGGTCGTGAACCCAAGTGCCATGTCACAGAAGAAAGGGACGTGACCCCAAGTGCTCGTGTCTCAACAGTTCTGCACTGTCAATAAAAATGCCTTAATGTCTTCGGTGGGGGTTTAGCTGGAAGCTTGCCGGCTGTGGTGCTCCCTCCCTGGAGTGGCCCCTCTTTGTCCCCCCCCACCCAAGCAGCGGTACCTGGCTCCCTTCCCCCCTTGCATGGGCTTCTGTCTGCTCTCTCTCTTTGATTTTTCAGCTTGTTGTCATAAACTGGCTTTGACCACATTTTCATATTGAGTTTATTCCCGCTATAAAGGCCTTTTTGTTCAATCCACCCAGCCGTCCTGAACAGCCACACCCCAAACACTGGACTGGCAGCGGGATGGGGTGTCTCCAGGAGGACAACCTGCCTTCATTCCAGGTGGCAGGAACTCCAGGCCCACCAAAGTATTTCAGTGCATCACATCAGTCATATGCCTCGTTTATTTATCTATCTTTTTATAGACAGCTATGCGATTCAGAAAATCTGCTCCATCTTTTGATTCCCTTTGCTTTTCCCTGGCTGTCATTCCCGCTTTTCAATCTTTACATTCCATATCAAATTGCAGATGGATGTTGGATTGATCAGTGTGAGGGAGGTGGGCAAAAAGTTATCTGCCCTACGCTGTCCTAAGCTGCCCTCTCCTGTCAGCTCAATGCTCCCACTAGGCAGGCCGATGAAGGAAATTATAAATTTACGCATTTTTCAAGAGACCCATCTGTTTCAGGATTTTTTCCACTAGCCTGATGCTACTCTATGTTCCCTGAAAGTGCTTAATGTCGTACTTCTGGTCATTGAATATTCTCATTAGTAGTGATGTAGTCAAGACCACCTAAACCAATACCAAGTCATTACGAAGACCAGATTGTATTAAGACCGAGACAAGAAAAAGACCAAGGCAGGGCGAGACTGAGACAAGACCAAGACCAAGGCAGGGCGAGACTGAGACAAGACCAAGACCAAGGTAGGGCGAGACTGAGACAAGACTAAGGCAGGGCTAGACCAAGTCAAGATCAGAAACAGACTAATGTTTGAGTCTACATAACACAACACAGTATAAAATGTGGAGCATAGTCACCATCTTAAGGCTAGGCAGTATGGCCTAAAATTTGTGTCACAGCATAATTTGAACCATGGACATTTTTTCTTAATATAATGAATAAAATAATTTGATATAATGCGATGCTTCTGTACAAATGTAACATTTTTGCAAATAAGATGTACCTTATTGGTTGCATTGAACTTTGAAGCAGGATTTACAGGATTTTACACCCAATCACAGTCCTGTGTTAACAAACAAATGAATATTAAGCCATTGTGATAAATATTGATGCATTTTGATGAGTGGTCTTGACTGGTCTTTAAATAAAACCTCAAGTTCTCTATGTCCAAGACAGAGACAAGACCGAGTCAAAATAAAGTCGATTCAGAGACGAGACCATGACTGCATAAAAGTTGTCTCAAGACTAAGACCGTTCTTGAGTACTACAACAATCAACAATCATTAGGTTCTTCCTTTGTTGGTAGGTGTTGTGTTGCCCCTGCTCCAAAACTTCTTACACTTGTAACTAGTCATTCATTGGAAGCTCAGCCTAGCCGCCCTTATGCCTAGTCCACTCCATGAAAGCCGTATGTCTGTGCTGTGCTGTTTGCCTCATGTATAAGTTGTTTTGGGCAAAAGCAGCTGCTGAATAAAAATAAATGTAAAATTAAGCAGAGTATTTATTGGGCCAGTTCTGACTGTTTGTTGGGACTTTAATCATCAGGACATAGGGCACTGCACTGATACCTCCCACCTGCTACATTCGTCACTCAGTGCTGGTCCGCATTGGGAACCTGCCTGACAGTGGCTCGCCGCTGGCGTCAGCAGGCCCCGCAGCAGTTTCACCTCTCATTCACACCTTCCTTCTATGCCTAGGGAGATGTCTGAGGCAAGCTGGGCTGCTACCAAGCAGCTCGCACTCGTAAAGTACCCCTGTCTTTTTCTGAAAACATTTTCGCTTGAAACGCTGTGGCTTCATAATGAAAAGCCTGTTAAAAAATCTCCCATAAAGCGCTTAATAGAGACTTTATGGAATTCCCTTTCTGTTAAAATTGAAATTTGATTCAGTACAAGGGTTTCACTAAAATATTTTTTTCTCATAAAATCCTGCAATTTACTTAGTACTCCTTATTCAATACAAAGTTGCAGAAATACAGTATTAACAATCACAGAAAAAAATGAAGCAACTATGGAATCTTACAGTTATATATGATATCATAATGGAACTTTCTTCATTGTTCAGTTTTGCAACAGACATTTCTTGGGGCTTGTCTCTTAGGGGCAGTCTTAGGACTGATGCCTGTGATCGCCTCTGGAGCTGTGCTTTCATGGCGGAGTCCCGGCTCAGTATCAGTGCCTCCCCTCCCTGGTGCCTGGGCTTCCCCGGATCGGCTCCGGGCTCCGGGCTCCCCACTCTGAATGAGTTCTTATGGGGAATGGAGAGAGGGATTATTTCCAGCTGCATGCAAAACCACCGACTGACTTTCTATTGCTGTGAGTGAGACATGAAAACGATATAATTGCGAGACATGATTTCACAAGGTGAAAATTGTTTCATTTTGATTCATAAAGTTAAACTTTTCATGCTTATAAAAATGCATTCAGCTCATAAAGTGCAAGACTCATTTTTCACATCTGTGACCTCTCTCTCTCTCTTATTTTTGGCTTTAATTCCTCCCCATTCCAAGTGTACTATGGAAAAAAAGTGCTTCTATATCATGAATGCATGCTTGGTGCAGTGGAGAGGGTGTCACTGCGTCAGAGGCAGTAATCTACATTTACCTCCTGAAGAAATACAGGACCCCCCCTTACTGAATTTGCTGGGAGCATCCCCCATGGTAAAGTTTGCTGGGCAGAGGGAATGAAATGTAAATGAAGCTATGAGACAAATCCATCCATCCATCCATTTTCTGTAATCGCTTTTCCTATTTAGGGTTGCGAGGGGTCTGCAGCCTATCCCAGAGGCTATGGGTACGAGGCAGGGAATGAGACAAATCGCTAAATGATTTTAATTCAATTCTATTCAATTCAATTTTACTTGTATAGCGCATTTTCACATTACAGTCTCTCAAATTGCTTTATATTATCACTGCCCAAAGCCCTGGAGGAGGAAGCCCTGACCCAAACCAGACCCAAAGGGGGAGCCCATCCTCCGGGGGCCGGAGGAGGAAGCCCTGACCCTAACCAGACCCAAAGGGGGAACCCATCCTCCGGGGGCTGGCGGAGGAAGCCCTGACCCTAACCAGACCCAAAGGGGGAGCCCATCCTCCGGTGGCCGGCAGAGGAATCCCTGACCCTAACCAGACCCAAAGGGGGAGCCCATCCTCCAGGGGCCGGCGGAGGAATCCCTGACCCTAACCAGACCCAAAGGGGGAGCCCATCCTCCAGGGGCCAGCAGAGGAGGTCAAATGAGTCTCAATTTTAACAGTAGAAAACAATAGGAACAATAACGATTAACATTCAAAAAATTTGTTTTCGGAGACAAAAAATATACACTGCCTCAGCATCTTTCAGGGGACTTCTAATCAAATCCTTATATATCATGCCTGAGCAATCCTCTCATATACTGTACTGACAACACTGGCCGTACCACACAGCCTAATTTACCAGGTTTCATATATGACAAACAATCAGCATTTGAGTTTGGCATTTCCTGCCCTGTGGATGTCAGCTAGCATCTGTCAGATCTGTGCTTCCCCTCGTTAGTTTTGTTAACTACTGTTAACCTCTTCATAACACTAAGGAGCAGCACTCACAAGCTGTAAGAAACATCTTTAAGGTAAAATGATGTACTTTACAACACCAGATGCCTGAGTCTATCATACTTACAGCAAAAGCAGGAAGTCCATCCATCCATCCATTTTCTATAACCGCTTATTCCATATGGGTCGCGGGGGGTCCGGAGCCTATCCCGGAAACT